>JASANG010004122.1:0-131248 GCA_030248215.1 Enoplolaimus lenunculus
GGCATAGGGCACAAAGACATAAGTGGCACATTACTCTTGCTCGCTAAAGTTAACAGGTTTTTTGCTCTGTTTGACATTTATTTAACATTCGTAAGGCACTGGTCAAAGGAAACGCCTGCCTCAAAAAATTAAGGGTGCCTACTGCAAATACCCCACCTGTACATTCCACTGTTAACGTGGTTGAATATTTGCAACTCTAAATATACTTTTTTAATAATTTTACTCCTGCCTGGAAATTGCGTAACTCCAAATATATGCAGCATCTATTAGTAGTTGTAAGTAAATTTGTGCGACTTTCGAATCAGCCAATGGTGATCTTCGTAACTTGGCACCTTTTTCAAACTTGATTTGGTCTGTGTACTCGGTAAGCTTTCTGCTTCACATTTACAAATGCAGGAGTTGGTCGAGCCTAGATTTTGTTTTAAACATCCAGTCTTATTGCTTTGCTTTTCCGCCGGTAGCGAAGTATCATGGGGCAGTAAGCTAATCAAACTAATTTTGACAAGTTGAACAACAGATTTGCTCAAAGAAAAAGAATCCTATCTACAAATGTTTGCAGTTGCACGGCAAATTAGATTTCAAAAGCACCAACGAGCTTGCAAAAGCGTGGTTGAATTTTTTTGTACAGCAATATTAACGTGTAAAAATCATATAACAAAATTAAGTTTTCCATTCAGTTTCACAACTTCGTGAACAGGTGAATTTGATGTAGCGCAGTGTGATATTAACACGAAAGTTCTGGTCTCATCCCATGGTTCATTTAGACATTTAATTTAAAACCTCGTACAAAATTGTTTTTATTTTAACTTTATGTCGTTCATTTTTCTGACGTGTATTCATTTGTTTTTGTTTTCCATTTCTGTTGCATTTGTTATTGTCTTATCATTCTGAGAATTCGATTAAAAATAGCAAACCGCGCAATGGACATATGGTGTCCAGCTATGCATCTAAGAACTGATTTCGAAAAAGTATAACCTAAACTAAAGAATTTTTTGTTCAATTTTCAGGATCCAAAATGACACTCTATTACTGAATAAATTGCATTTTCGTATCTCTCTTGAAAAATTTCCGCTGCAGGAAATATATCCTCTGTATAGTTCTTTCATCGAGTACGCCATAGTGTTCGTATTATCACAAAGCTCCAAAATTTTATGCTCATCTAATACAATCAAACGGATGATATCATTGTGAAAAACAGATTTTTTGCCCTACAAAGATAATCGTTCTCATTGTCTTGCTTTGCAAGAGATCGTTGATCTCAACATTCAACAAAGCAAATCATAACCAACTGACGACTGGTCGTCAATGTAATTTGACTTTGGCCAAAACTGAAAAGACGCAGAACGCTTGTAACTTGGCCGTCTATTGTTGATTCTAGAGAGAGGTTGAGTTGAGATTAGTTTGCGTACCAAATTATCCATTAATAGATATTAAAAGCTAAGCATGGATGTTGACGACAGGTTTAATCAGAAATGGTAGTACGGCGTGCAGCTTCATTTTGTCGAAAGATGCGGGTTGAATTTAGTCACTCAAAGGAGCAAATCGCCCCATATGCGTCTAAATTCAAAAAATTAGCTGTCTACGTTTTGAAATTTTTACCTTAAAAGTAAGGTGAAATATTTGCAGTTAATAAATATAAAACTGAATGTTTTTTAATGTTAATTGTTCGTCGAATTTTTGTGATCCGCCGATTGCAAATAGATACGCCAAAGTTTCGACAAGATAAATAAATTAGATATATGGTATAATATAAAAATATATAAATAAACATACAAGTTGCTCAAATTGTGCTAATTCCCTTGTTATAAAGGATAAAGGAACTGGTATTTGTTGGGACAAATGGTACCCTCGATGCCGCGCACAGAGGCTACAATATTGAATCGCGGTGCAGCGGCGGCCGTGGTTCGCGAATACGACGCGATCGTAAATGTGGATTTGTTTGATCATGGTGAACAGGCGAAAAAACCCATTACAACCTGCGGAAAATGTAAACGAAACTTTAGCGTGCTAACACATTCAATATGGCTCGGAATACACAAAACCGTCTGGACTGTAATATACTTATGTACAACTAACGACCAATCTATTATAGAAGTTAACTAGCTTAACTCAGAATTTCATGATATAAATTTCGTTGTAGTACAAAAAAGCCGGCTATACCAAGTTAATGTCAGAATTTGTGATTTCAATTTTTGCACACGACGGTCCAAATTTAAACTTGGGCGAACGCAATAATTTGTAATAATCGATTACTTTTGTCTTGTCGTTTACCTCTGCGTACGTTTACTTACAATATGACCTTTACATTGGTGAACAGTACCCAATAATATTTTGATTGTTCGTGAACACCACCAGGACCGAAGAGGGCTAACAGAATTATAAATATGCAGACTACCTTTCGGCTCAAAATAAAATAGTCACAACGAACATTTCCTTACTGGCATTAAAGATCATTCCGCCATCCATAACAGCAAAACGTCAGTGATCATATAACTAGAAAAATGTGTACACGGTGGTGTTATGCATTGTATCAAAATAATCAGGGTTGCCGCTAGGTACCCAAGCCCTCCTAAACACGGCAAACGAGGCCCTGTGATCATGTCGAAATGTTATTAAAACCCGCCAAAATTTCACTTTCTGCAAATTAAAAGCGGCGCTTACTATAGCGTACCTGTTTAGTGTACACAAGAAACCTTTCGGGCAAAGCGATCGAAAGGCACAAACGTAGTTTTAGCGCTAAGACTAACAAGCAACGATTAAGCAATAGACAATCATCAGGATTAAAGTTAACTTAAATTTGCTGAAATCTTGGAGGTCTGTACATTTGATGGATATGTATGTAATGTTTACCCCAAATTTCACTCGTGCAACTTCCACAACAACATGCGTACACCAGGTAACTTTTGAGGGAGTAGTAGTGTCATGGATACTAAAGCAAAAAAAGCTTGAGAATCCTGAACACTGAATTCAAAAACCTCTAGTATCCTGGACACTAAAGTTTTTTTGGCTTCAGTGTTCGGGATATTGAAGCTTTTTGGTTTCAGCTGGCAATTCATCTATGATGTCTTACTATTTAGTGCGCAATATTAGTACTCTGCGGTATGTATATAGAACTGCTGATAATAGAGACGGCCTTCAAGCCGTCTCAAAAATTAATGCCATATAGAAATGCTCCATCAGTTCAAAATCTTAATATCTGTCAGCTGCAAACTTGATTCAAACACCTTTCACGAACATTTATTTAATATAATGCTTTTCGTCTTTACCTAATTCCGCACATTTAAGGTCATTGTTTCGGTCGCGTTCGACAACAACAACAGTATCCTCACGCACGAGATAAAATTAACTATTCATTATGTTAATGACCTTTTCTGCACATGTTGCAATATTTATAAGGTAGCTTTACACGTTATCGATGTGAAACCAAATTCTTGAACACACATTAGTATTTTAAATTTTTATTTCTGGCCGGAAAACAGCGAACGTTCTTGTATGCCGAACTCTGTTCGTCACATGAACGCTGGTGTGCTTTTGTGTATAAATTTGTATGGATTTTCCGTTATAATATTAAATAAATATTCTAAACGTTATCCTACCTTTTACCGTAAGAACTTTGTCCAATGACCAGAGAACAATAAAAAGTGGGGCGCAGTAGCCTTTATTGCTGGCAAATTTTATACTGATGAGGTTTGTACCTTACTTATTTTCATTTTTGTGCGATTCATGCAATCGGATTTAGACCTTGTGGTGCTAGGCTTGGCAATCAACTGTAGCCACAGCCAGAGCAGCCACCCCCCATACAGCCCATTTGGGGGGCCACCCCAACAAGGGCCCCCGCCATAACCAGATATGAAGCAAAAGAAATCGAAACATATATGTTGATTATCGCAACGGGTCGCCACCGTGGAATTTTTCGGGGGAGCAACCTGTTCTGCGGCACTGACTGTAACACAAAAATTGCGTTTGGATTTTTGCTTTCTCAGTCACGCGTTTATTTCACTCATATAATATTGCGTTTCCATGTATTAAGTAAGAAATTTCTAGTGCCGGTACTGCACGGTAATGAGAAAATTTGTTGTATATCCTTTCATCACATTAAATTTTCAGAAGGTTAAAAGAGTAGTGTCGCCGCTGTCAGGCCACTATGACGTAATAGAGTTTACGATAACAACATGTGTTGCGCACTTCGTTGTTGTATTGCTTTTTTGTCAAATGTATTGTTTATAAAATTGTCATGGTGCCAGGATGTACCCGGAGGTAGAAAACCGGAACCGGAACCAGACGTCAACAAATTTTGTCGGAGCCGGAACCGAAGCTGGAGGTGAAACAGATTTGGACAATAGATGTTGAATTTGCAAATTCAAACAATTATTTGATAAAGTTTTACAAAAAATTTGTCTTTAAGCTTACTTTGTGGAAACGTTCGACAGTTAAAACATTATTTTCCATTAAGTTACAAACAGAAATATACTGAACAGCACAGCTAAAATTTAAACATACGAATAGTTTTGTTGCCGAATATGCCGAAATTTTGTGCAAAAAATTGTGCAGGAGCCGAAAATCCATTTTCTGCCGAGCCGGAGGCAGACCTCAGGTTAGTACTTTGCAAGGTATTTTATTCGTTTCATAATTTTAAAACAGAAGTTTGCAAAAATCTGATGAATTGGATATATACTAGCGAAAGTGAACAATTAAAATTGCAAGTATAAATGGCCGGCGTATAGTGGCCTCGTAGCGGGGGAGAGAATGGACTACTTAGAGATTGACAAGCTTAGGCTACAGGATTATATCTATGTTAGGCTTACGCTTAGATTTAGTTTCAGGCTTAATGAGCAGACCCTTATACTTAACATTGCACAGTCAAATAATGCTTAACGATTTCAAATGTGCTACAGAGCAAATTACTACTAAAAGTCAAATAAAATGCTTTAACGTTTTGAGTAAATACTTTTTACAAAATTGAAATTGATTACTACCCATTTTTTCTTACCGTAGACGTGGAAACGGTAAGCATTGTTTACACTATATATATTGTGCAAAAAAGCAGTTATCGCAGTTTAATAAAAATGTCTTATAACTTCCTACGCAACAGCATGCCCGAAAACCGCTGAAAATGGACGGTTTTTAGAATTTGGTTAATTTTTAGAAATCTCAGATGCTGCCTATTGTCCATCGATGTTTTCGTCTGATTTTGACAAACACATCAGTAAAGTGCAAAGCGTTACATATATGTCTGAAACATCGTATGTAAAAAAATTCGAACACATTCTCGTTTGTACTTTTGTGTTAATCGGCATTAATCACGTGCACAATAGGTATGAAACAAATCAATTTTATCGGAACTGTACCGAGTTAGTAGGTCCCATGTGACGGCGAGTTGTGTGTTTGCCTGTGTTACATGTTTTAAATTAGAAGACAACCAGATACGGTTTATATAAAAAGTGCATAGTGTTTTGTGTGTGTGAATGCTTGGTGCTAACCGAATCTTACCTCAGAAAAGGTCAACATTCTGAGCACAATGTGGCCGGCTTCATCCTAATATTCACAAGCAAAACTTTGTGTTAGAATTTAATGCCAAACTTGTGTTTATGTTATTGTTCGCTTTGCTTGCGATGTTTTTTCACCATAATAGATTGGGGCCCGTAGTGCCCCCCTGGCTTGGTGTAAAATAGGCTGACAAGCCTCCGAAGTTGAATCGACATAGTATTCAATACTAAAGAAGAAGGTATGAATTTATGCAAACGTTGCCTGTAGTGCAGATGTTTAGCAACGAACAAATTCATACCACACAAATAAAAGCCACTCGTTTTGAGTAGATTAATTTATTTGTGCAATTTAAAATATTTTTAATTGTCAGATTTTTGCGTTGTTGTTCGACATTAAAAGTTTGAATTTGGTTACAGAAGTTTTGAGTTTACACCACTGGTTTTAGGAGCGGCACGTCACTACACTGGCGATCCTGGTTTCGTTGTTGGTGAGTCTTTATTTTTAGCACTTCTCTGTATTGTCCTCAATTTCGCTTTTTGAGGGCGTCGATGGGTTTTTAAACCAATACTAAAAATGAAAACCGAATATGTAGTAATAGCCGGAGAAACGCGGGCCGGGCAAGAATTTTTTCACGGGTATACATCTTGGGTAAAGAATTCAAAGTGCGACTAAAAACGTGTGATTCTCAATCAGACCCATAGCTCGCTCACCGTGCAAGGGGGCTAACCATTTTTCAGAAAGCACACAAAAGGTTTTCGATGACTTAGAGACAAAGTTGGAAATTTTCTAGGGGATCCGAAATTCTTACAGAAGGGGCTGAGGTCTTTGATCCCCTTTGCCTAGTGATCCCTTCTCAATACACCAAGAGTTTTGGGCAACAAACGTCAGACACATTTGAATAAACTGTGTTAGGCCAGCATTACATTGATTCACTCATTAATGGTTGTTTTGCCATAGGTTTCTGGGTACAGCCAGAGATCTGCTTGCAGAATGTTGACTTTTCCTCTCCTGTGCAATTTTTCTGGCTGTTTTGTCAATTTGCGGTGATAAGGGAACGGCTAAGGAGGAAGCACCCTTCTATCGTTGGTTCGAGCGGACTAGGATATTTTTACATATGTGTACCGTTCCTTTGCGCCTGCCATATTACCGCCGCTTTAAAGCTTAAGGTAATTTTTTACGTTTCACTCGCGTAAATTGTTTAATAAGAATTTAAAGGATGGAATTTTGTAACGTCACAATTTGAGCATTGTTTTAACATTTCATGTCTCAACGCCAATTATGGTTTTGACAATATACTCGTTGACCTGCAAGTTAGTATTTTTCTTTCCCGTGACAATTTACCAGCCATAAATAGAGTTTTGTGACGTAAATCAAGCCGTAGCAATTATGTAACATATATGTGTCGTAGCCCAAGTCGTAATTTAGACCAATTCCGAATTGAGTTAGGCCAGGGCGTAATTACGACTTGAGCTAGCCTACGGTGTAATTTTTTTTATGCAACAAGTGCACGCCTTGTGATTGGTTACTACTTTAATGCCATACTCAAATACGATTGGCTGATGCAAGTACTTTTTTCCGATTGGTTATGCAATGGCCACCTATTGGCTACCTAACAGTTTGTTTTACTGAGCAAATCGGAATCAAGCAGGATTACGACTATCAAGTAACCAAATGGAAAACACACAGATTTATCAAACATAATGCCGCCTTGGGGAAGCCCAATTCGGAATTGGGCTGAATTACGACTTGGGCAACGAAATGTGCACTGGAAAAGAAGACAAACGCACTAAGTTCTTGGATGCCAATTTTTATGCTGCAGCGCCACTGGTTCAAAAGTTATGGAGCTTTAAGTTCTAACGTTTTACAATGTAAAACATTTACAACCGCCTACCAAATTATTTGTACATCAAATAAACAAGTTTATACTCAAAGAACATGTCACTGATAGATACTTCATCTTCAAATCCGTGCGTGTTTAATTGCGAAGGCCATAATTTTTGAATCATTGACCATGCAAAAATAACGATGGTACCCTTGAACTTAGCTCGCCGAGATGAATAGGATAGTTTATTTTTCATTTAAATCCTAATGGGTCCAGATTCCGCACCTTCGCCGTTTTTATAACCATGAGAAAAAATGGTGCTTAAAGATCGGTCGCCGATTAAGCAGATTTGAGTGGTGTATACCCGCGGGTGAAAAATAAAATTTCCGCTGGTAAAGAGCGGCGGGTAAAAAATCATTACCCACTAACACCTCTTGTATTAATCGCCGTCAAACTGGGCAAAACAAGTCCCTTAATTTTCGCGAAAATACTACGACTAGAGGCAAAAAGACCAGACGTTTATTTAAGATCGTATTTCGCAATTTCATTTGTAAAACCTCACTTTTCTTAAAAGGGCTGTAAGGGATGGTACCCTATATGTTAATTAATTTGCAAAAAAAGTTTGTAATATAGTCAAATTGTAATGAAGATGTAGCTAATTTAAATGTATTAGCAATTTATCAGTGAAAGAAAACATTTTCAGCTGATACTGATGAAGGCTATGATCTGCTTTGAGAACAATTTATATTCCTTTAGGTATCAATGAAAGTATATATAAACACAGAGTATTAATTAGTTTTCACCGTATGATTTCAAGTGGCCAAGAAACCAAACTGTTCAATGAGGCAAAGTTGAAATTTATATTCTGAGAATGGCACGAGTATAACCATCATACATCCGTTAATTACCAACTTGACTTTGTAGACCGACAAAGTTTTCCCACCTCAGGATAATTATTAAAGTCTCTCTTGATAAGCGGAGTTAATTAATACTTAGCCATGCGGTAAAAAGAGCACCGTCAGCGTAATTGACAAAATTTAGGGATCTACTAGGACTTTATGTGTCAGTCGAGAGGGGTTTGATGGTAAGTAGCAGTAGACACCGATACTTTGACGCATACACTCGACTGATGCAATCCCACTCAAACTGCCGTTCTACTTTATATTTGACAAGTCGTTTTTGCTGAATTCAAAGATTGTTTATGGGCAATCTACTGTAGTGACCCGAATAAGAGGGGGTAATAACAGGGTGGGATCTCCATTTTGAGTCCCAATCAATCGGAGTCCGTTTCCTAATAAGAGTCCGTAAGCGGATAGAGTCCCTAAACCCTAATTAGAGTCCATAAATGTCAATTATCCCAAATTGTAGCACACAAATGACTCCAGCACCGAATACAGTTGATTTTGAAACTTTAAAGCATACTTAATTCTGAAAGTACATTCTTAAGTATAACTTTTCATTATCGCTCAAGGTTTTGATCCAAGACAAATAAACGTTTAATTCAACGGATAGTTTCAATATCGGAAATATGTCAATAACGAAGGGTGGAGGAGGGCGGGTTGAGATTAAATAACAGTCTTTAACCGAATAACAGGGGGTACCCTCCTGAGAGGCCAAATAAATATTAGTCCCCCCTTTTATTCGGGTTGCTACAGTACTCTGTAAATTGCCGGTAGTGATTCATAAATCATGATAACCCAACTGAGATATACAACTTAAACACAGACGGCTTACGGATTAAATTTAAAATAATTATCTGACCTGCAATTTGACACCAATCAAACAGGCTGCGGTCGTTATATAAATGCTTTCAAATACAAATTTAACAATAATCCCTGGTGTTAGATCTGATCCTTGCGGTTTGTTCGGTTCATCGGATCCAAATCATGTTAATTATGATCCTACTTGTATCACAGCAGCTGAATATGAAGACTGGCTCGCAGACTATATTAAACCGTCACCAATTGAATGGTTATTCATCGGACTGCTTACAATACTTTTTATTGTTGGATTTGTGGGTAATATCCTGGTATGCGTTGTGGTCATTGGACAGCAATCAATGCGAACTGCAACCAATTTGTTTTTATTAAATTTAGCGTTTGCCGATTTCCTGGTTATCATTTTCGTACTGCCAGTAACAGTCGTTTGGGATGTCACCGAAACTTGGTTTCTTGGATCCGCATTGTGCAAAGCAATACTCTATACTCAAGTACGTTACCGTAGTCTACTTTATGGCCAAAAATGGCGACAAGTATTGGCATATGAGCAAATATATTAACAATTTTCGAAGAGTCGAAAACTATAACTTTGATACTATAGGTATATTAAGAAAAGTATATAAGTTGTATCGCAGTGTTATTGCCGACACCTCACAAACCGTGAGCAATAAACCTGTTGAAATAATATGCTAATGCCGGCGCCGGATTAAAGGGGGCCCAGAGAGCCCGTGCACGGGGCCTCCCGTCAAAAGGTGCCTCACACCAACCGAAAACCAACGATATGTTTCAATGGATAACAAGCCATCAAAACCCCCTGTGCATTTTTGGCCAGTTCTGATGACTTCATTCCAAATTTTTAACATATATGTGCAGGATACTTTTCCAAACCCTGAGAAAACTCTTCAGATTTATCTTATTCTGTTGGTTTATATAAGATACGCGGCAGCCAAGCATATGCCACCTATCCTTGGCGATCCCAATAGGTTGTTAGTTTGTTATTTAAACCAATCACTAGTTCACCACTGTGAATCCGTAATTTTAAGCAAAATTAGTAATTGGTCTAAATAGCAGTTTGGCTTGAATGCCCACATACTTCATTTGTTGCACTAAAACCGTGCTGAAGTTCAGGTTTTACAAAGAACCGGCTGTTTGACGCCAGATATAAAAATGAGTTGTATCCGGCTTTGGGCTTTACAAGGCAGTATATCTCGTTTTATCCGCGTTGGCGTTCTTGATTTTTAGGGCCATGGTTTGAACTGTGTGTTCCAATTGAAAATTTTTTAAATAAACAGCTGCCACATGCTGCGTATTTAGACAACTTTTTACTATACATACCTACCAATGTAGAGAAAAGTTTGGGTTTAGCCACAGCGGTATCGTAACAACTCGTCGCCTGGCGATTCGTTAACTGAGCGCTTGTAGTCAGAAATTTCATCGACTAAACAATTCGTCGCCTATCGTAATGCTGAGGCTAATGCTAAGAATTACGCTTACGATTATTCTTAGATTTATTAATTGTTGGGCGACAAGTTGTCGGTCGACGAATTGTCGTAGATTCAGCCAGGGTAACTGAGCTTTTTTTGCATGTCAATACTGTCGGCACTTATGTATAATGCAATTTGTGTGTTGGTGGTGTCTTTAAAAATTTCGAAATAATTTACTATATGCAGAATCTGTCAGTTTCGATATCAGTGTTAACACTAACGGCAATATCGTTGGAACGTCGCAATGCACTTGTAAATCCGCTTGTTTTTCGATCCACATTTCGTCGAACACTTTCAACAATAGTTGGTATTTGGCTTGCTGGAATAATTATCGCGAGCCCAGAATTAGTGCTGGTTGAAGCGATTCCGTTTTCAGGATTCCACAAAGAAAACTTTACTTCGATTGTAAGTGTGAAATATACAACCAGAACCAAGGGTGTATACAAACGGGAAAGAATGTAATACATCATCCAAAAATTTCTGAAGAGGATCGAAAAAGACACTTTTACAAGCTGTAGATTAAAGTTTTTAATTACTCCCGAAATGAAATTCTGGCTACGCCCTGACTCAAAGGAAAAAATGCAATGATATCATTAATAAAGAAAATCCAAATATTCCACAGTAGGTATCAAAGATTAAAATTATGCCACCCATATAGCACTACACGAAGAAACGTGCCTAATTTGCCCTATCAAACAAATACCAGTTATAACTAGCAACACTTAAGCTCCTTTTAATGTTATCTCCGTGTTTTTATGTTGCACAAAACAATTAACTTATCATCATCTCACGATGTTTTCTTCATTCTCGCACAGTTTTTAAACTGAATTAGCATTTAGCAAGCGATAAACGGCACGGATCAGATATGTACCTATATACGCAGTTTCGCAATCTGTATAGCAGATTTATGCTATTCCAATGTATGAACGCACGATGCACCATGTGTGAAGTAGTATTTACAGTACAACAGGCGCGTAGTCATAAGGTCTGCAATATCTAGTCTACCAAACCATGAACCAAGAAACGTTTTGAGACTGTTGCAAAAAGATTTATAATGTTAAAATTACGTCTAGCTTCTTGCTCGTTTCGCACGCGAGGTTTTGTTCATAGTTGTACAAGTACGGTAAGATCGGATATAGCGGACCGTTACTTGAAACATCTTTTCAAGCATAGACAAAACAAAAAATTCGCATTGGGGCGCATCAATTTATTTCGTTACTTAAAATTATTAGTTTGCTATTTATATATTACTTATTTACTCGCAAGTGACTCAAGCAATAAAACAGGCTCAGTCTTAGGTTCAAACATAGAGTTATGCTTTAGGTGTTAGCTTATTAGGCTCAGCGTTAGGCTCTGGCTTAGGTTTAGACTCCGGTTTAGATTTTGAAAATTTCCGAACAGCGCACGCAAAAAAGTATTTCTGAATTTGTTCAGAAAAGTATTTTCTGTGGCAAATCTGAATAGTTTTTCTGATATTTAAGGAAATCTTTCTAAAAACAATTGGAAAACGTTTATTTTCAGACTTTATTTCAAAACTTTTTTGAAAACTTCTCTGTTATAACAGAAATACTTTTCAAGTCTCCTTGCTTATCATATTTCTTAACTGTAAGAATTTTTTTTTCTTAAATACTAGAAAAATTGGTTCAAACATAGAGTTATGCTTTAGGTGTTAGCTTATTAGGCTCAGCGTTAGGCTCTGGCTTAGGTTTAGACTCCGGTTTAGATTTTGAAAATTTCCGAACAGCGCATGCAAAAAAGTATTTCTGAATTGTTCAGAAAAGTATTTTCTGTGGCAAATCTGAATAGTTTTTCTGATATTTAAGGAAATCTTTCTATTTTCAGACTTTATTTCAAAACTTTTTTGAAAAATTCTCTGTTATAACAGAAATACTTTTCAAGTCTCCTTGCTTATCATATTTCTTAACTGTAAGAAATTTTTTTTCTTAAATACTAGAAAAATTATTTTGAGTGCGATTACGGGAAACTTTGCTTTCTATAAAGATAACCCCAGGCAAGGGGGTAAAGTAAAAACAAGTAATTGTTGTCTTTTTAGTATATCACCATGTGTGGCGACACAATGCTGGACCAATTTGGACAGTTTACGTACCAATTGTTGCAAACGTGTCTCATGTACATCTTGCCATTATTGTTTATGACAGTTATATACGGTGATATTGTGAAGCGTTTGTGGTGGAACAATAAATCATCAATGATTCAACTGTGTGCTCATTCAACTAAACAGTCAGATAACAATGTTGCTAAACCTTATACCGCAATACCAACAACGACACCTGCGAAAAATGGTGAAACGTTGTCACATTTATCACGTAAAAGTAAACTAACTTTTGTTGCAGTGTACTGTAGTGAACCGAATAAGAGGGGGGACAGATATTTATTTGGCCTCTCGAGAGGGGACCCCCATCTGTGACTCGGTTACGGACTGTTATTTATTTTTAAACCTCCCCCCCTCCGCCGCCCTTCGCTACTAACATATATGCGGTGTTGCAGCTATCCGTTAAATTAAACGTTTATTGGTCTTGAATCAACAGCTTTAGCGATAATGCAAGGTTTAACTTAGGAATTACCTTCATACTTAAGTAGGCTGTAAAGTTTCGAACTCAACTTCATTTGGACCTGGAGTCATTTATGCCCTATAATTAGTGATACTTGACAGTTATGGGTTCTAGTTAGGGTTTAGTGACGCTATCCGCTTACTGATTGTTTATTAGGGATACGGACTCCAATAGATTGGAACTCTACATTGGACTCCCCTCTTATTACCCCCTCTTATTTGGGTTACTACAGTACGCAGAAAGACTAAGACGTTGTATTGCATAATCGTCCACAAGTTAAATATGTTTTGGGCCCGCCATGATAGCCAAACTGAAACCAACGTCTGCAAACACTCATTCCTTAAATTCCCCGCTAACAGTTACATAACGTTGAATTACACTAGAAATATAACACTGATATCGTTAAGAAACGAATGTATAACTATAATCAACTATGATTACTTTATGGACAGAGTATGCAAATTTTGCGCTATCATGTGATACAAATTGCACCAGCACGCGTTGCATTTTTGCACCACTCCTCAATTTGAGGTGGGTAAATGTTGCTAGAACCGTTAAAAATAGAATTTCAAGAGGAGCAGGTAATCCGTTTTACAATTAGTTAACAGGCGTACTGTAGTGACCCGAATAAGACGGGGTAATAAGAGGGAGGTCCCCATTTTGAGTCCCAGTCAATAAGAGTCCGTATCCCAAATAAGAGTCCGTAAGCGGATAGAGTCCCTAAACCCTAATTAGAGTCCAGAAATGTCAATTATTCCTAATTGTAGCGCATAACTGACTCGAGGACCAAGTAAAGTTGAGTTGAAAACTTTAAAGCGTACTTAAGTTATTAACCTTGCATTATCGCTCAAAGAATGCGTTAGTGCATTGTTACAAAATGTTGGGGTTATCTGCAAGTTTAGGGAGACCTCTGTTGACTAAAAATGCGTTTGTCACGCGTATAATACGCAGTTAACTTGTAAACAATTCCGTCTTCGCATAAATAGTTATATATTTTTCAAATCCATTAGTTCAAAGCAACCGCCAGCTTGCCGCCTACTGGTAGGTCCCTATGAAGTATATTATTGCAAACTAAATGCTCAAACGTTTTTAGGTCCGCGTCTTCACGTTCCATCGCAATTTTCAATCGAATATAGTTGTGCCTCAACGTTGGATTTACGGCGACATTCGTCGGCGAGTTTAACTCCAGACACCACGACCGGCGGACGGCAAACAACACAACTTGACACTATGACATCAAATACTGTGACGCTCGTTATTCCAAATATTTCAAGCGCAGAGAGACTTTTTGAGTCCCGTCGCCGCGCTGCTCGCATGTTGATTTTAATTGTTATCCTATTTGCCGTTTGTTACTTGCCAACTCACTTGCTAAACATTCTACAGTACGCTGTGACTGTGTGGTTTGTTGTGACAAAACTGTATTCCCATTGCTTTTTTGAGCACGGCTTAAAATTAAGGCCGGCGGTAGACGACAATATCACTTTTAAAATTCTGCTGACATCAGTGTCACTGCCAACTGCCCCCTACCCTATAGGGGTGGGCACCTGGGTACCGAAGACAAAACCGATGTATCATGCGATTTTGTAATATTTTGCGCCTTCGGAGCTAGTCAGGATAAGCATTGTATTTATTACCGCGTATTTGTTTTTGATCGCTTCGCTCGCGAGTGTTTTGCCATTTTAATACACGTTGCGACTCAGCATATGTACAACCTGTTTTTGCATAAGCTAACACGATCCTGGTTCATATCTTACAAGAAGCCTCATATGGCAGGCGAGCTGAGACTCGGATATTTCAGCGGCGGCGCTGGTTTACACGACCCCGTATTTTTGTAGCATAGCTAAGTAGCTGAACGAGCAAGGCTTGTAGTAGTTTTGGAAGTTTAGCTAAATTCTTTTAGAATAACCATTGTGTAAACAGCCCGATTAAATTTGTATTTGTTCGAAAGTACAAAAAATATTTTTAAATTACAGAAATTCCCGTAGCACTCGATGAAATATTAATCATTAAAGCTTTTTTATCAAAAAAATAAGTTGGAGATATTAAGTATTTTGTTTTGCCAATTTAAGGTTCTACGACGTATTTTTGAATGTTGATGATACGACGCATCTTTGGATTCTTATTATCGCAAGAACACTGTGCTATTTGAACAGCGCTGGCAATCCCGTAATTTACAATTTTATGAGCAGTAAGTAGGTTGTATATATACATAAAATTAAAAGTGTTTTTATTTCCGATGAAAACGTATTTTCTTCACTTAAGATTCATAACTGATTTCTAAATTTTAAAACAAAGCAGTGTTATAATTCTAAAACCAATTTGTTCAATTATTATGACTTTAAATATATGCTAGCATTTGTGGTGCATTCAGTATGGAGATGAAAACGTAGTCAAATTTTCATGTGAATCAGATAATACCGCGATATAGGTGGTGTAATTCGGTCGAATTTTAGAAGCGGACTCACATGTGACGACCTTAAGTTTTCCCGATATACTGTAGGTATAAATGATAGATTGATACATACACTGTGCAGTGCTAAAACGCACAAGAGCTAAACAAATTTTTCATAAGACGTGAAAGCCTTTTTTGAGTAGAGCGTCAAGCTCTTAATTGAGCGGTGACTTTAACCCTTTCACTCATAGAGTATACTATGAGCAATTAAATACAATATAAAATTGAAAATATTCATGTGAGAAGGGGTTAAACCCCTCCAACCGCAGGGTCAAGTTTCGGTCTGTTAAAATTGTATGCATAATGTAAAGACATCAGCTTCATCACTTTCAACATTCAAATTGCTTTCTTTCACTAAAAAATTCTTAAGGCGTTGAGTTAACTATCCATTCAATACAACTGAAAACTTAAAACCGCACGTCTTTGCGTCTCTAATTGTCATATTTCAACCGGAATTAGGCGTTGGTCTTGCTTGGATTGAAGGGGGCTATACGCAGAGATGTAAGTGGGCAAAAGTTTTTTTACCAGGCATGTGCTGTACCCGCACAAATTAAATTCTTTACCCGTCGGAATGCTTGCGCATAAGTACTTTACCCGCGAGCCCGTTGGAACAAAGTTTATTAAGCTAAAACCAGCGGAAAGGGAGCGCCACCCCCATCGTCGTACTTATTATAGCCGTCATTGGTAGCCACAGACAAGTTTCCTGAACGAAACAGCTTTTGCAAAATACGAAAAGTGTCAGTATTAAGATTTCCGGAACCTCCACCAATTTCTATCTTAGCCAAAACCAGGTATCCTCTTGCACCCTGCTTCCTATGGATAAACAAATCATTTTTAAAAGCAGTGCCGGAGCAGGCTAAGGTGGTTTCCCAAAACTTCCGGGGTGGGGGCATCAATGCGATTATCAAAATATTTTCCAAGTTTTTTGTTTAAAATCTTGTCAGGGTGGAAGCGCTGTTTGGGATAGTCCCAAAAAACCAAAGTATGGTGGTGGCTGCTCAGGCCATGTTTACAAGTAGAACAATGTAACACCTAGCTGGCATAGTTAAACATCATGCTTGTTTGTTAGCTAAAATCTAGGTGGGTTAACACTCACATATTTTTAATCGTGCTTTTAAATTTCGTCCGCAGATGCAGCCACGTCTAAAAATTCTTGAACAACCCGCGTTTACAAGCGGATCATGCATACGTCTGGATTGGACACAGCAAAAAAGTCTTCAGAACCCGAAATTAATGTAGTTTTTCGATACAGTATTGATCATGGCCACGTATCAGCTCTTTTCAACTGCAAGTTGTGAACCATTTATAACTGGCCTGAGTGTGAGTAATGCATCATTTGGTTTATGTTGTGCGCTGCATACTAAATAAAATGGAAAATTACATCAATTGATAATTATCGAACGCAACCTGTAGGATATATTTGCAATTGTTACTATTTTTGTAACTCCATTTTTCAGGAAAATTTCAAACAGCGTTTGCGTCACTTTTTCGTAACTTGATGAAATAGTGAATTGAAGAAATCTGTTATATCGTCCAGCTTGCCACCAATGGAAACTCAACGAACCAACGAGCAAACGAATTACAATACCGTACCGTTACACAAAATCGTACTTCTTATGAAAGCCAATGTTACTTTGAAGCGTGTAACGTTAATGAAAGTATATTCTTATAAAAGCCTAAGATAAAAACCTAAGCCTAGGCCTAAGCGTAAGGAAAAACGGTCTAAAGTTCAAGCTTACTCTGTCCCACTAAAAACGGTTCGATTGAAAAACTGATATAAAAGTAGGCACAAAAATATAATTTTTAATGATTGAAGATCTAATCTATTGAATGTCTTTCTAATAGATTTGTAAACGTGTATGCACTACTAATTTTAATTTTGTCGGGGGTCGTGTTAAATACGAAACGCTTTTCGAGTTTTCAAGACGTGTTTCTGATGATGCGAAACTTAACGTTTCAACGTAAGTACTGCTACAAAGCGTATACTTTTATATTTCCACCGGTGGTTGCAACAGTTTCTGTAATGAAAATTTTCGCATTCTTATAAAACTTGTGCCCTTCAGCGCGTATAGATTTCTATCTTTAGCGCAATTTTGAAATTTTAATTGCACAACTTTTATAAAAATTTGAACGATTTTTTGACTATACTTTGCAAAATATTGTTAAAATTTGTAATATTAAACAGCATTTTTATAACTTATATAATTTTGCTTCATCTCTGGTTGCAGCCTGCTCACAAGCTGTTCATTTCCTATTGCCTCTCTTGCAGAAAACTGTTTGGAAACAATTTGAAATGCGAGAAACTTTTGAAATAGCGTTTTAATATATTTGACACTTCCTGACAAACATTTGAAGTAACAATTGTGAATCAAATCCTGCAGGTTGTTCTAGCTTATCAGTTAATGCAATATTGCATTTTATTAAAATTGTACTGTGTAATATATGCAGAATAATGTAAGAAGCACCATTGATATTAACACTGTTATAGTTGTTGAGTCAGTCACACGATATTGTCGCATACGTTGTGCATCAAAATATTGCATTAAGTTAGGTTCGCCCACAATGCGGACTTACTGGGAACCATGGCCAGTTGTAATCGTATTTGGGTAAATCGCAATATCCAGTTGCATAAGTGCTTCAGCGAAGGTTTCTGTAGATGTTTCTGCACACGGTATTACTTCTAATCTACCATGTGAAGCGGTCAATTATTGCAATTACAATATTTGTTTTCACGAAATAGAGCAACGAGCCAACCATTTTAATGTGTGCATTGATCAGGAGCGCCCTGTAGTTGGAATCTGGCCTGTTGGACTTCTGAGTATGACAATATACGTTTCACATGTTTCACAACACTTTTTCCCACTAGTCGTAGTGGGACTACATGTATTGAGCGAAGCTCGAACACACGTAAGCAATTAAGGTAATATGCAAATTTGTTTTAGCTACTAGTCAATTATCGGTTTTGGAGGTTTGTAAACAATGTATTCAAATTCCTCGCACTTAATGCGGGGTTCACGTTAAAACCGGGGCAGGCGGGACACGGTTTGTCCCAGTTGATTCGACGTCAACGTTAAAATTCGAGTACTCATATCGGATGAACAGACAAAACTCTAATGTCATGATATTAGTCTACAAGCCACCGCTCTCAAATGATCAATGTGTACAAGGGACAGTATGTCACGTGATACTGTAGGACATTTTTATGCGAATATCATATGATATTCCAAAATTTCAACGAATACCATATGATATTCAGCGGAACAGTGTAACCTTTGGGTAATATAAATAAATGAAAAGTTGGGCGGCAGCGGCACAAATATGCTTTAAATAGCAAATATACGTCTGCAAATCAATTTCCGACACAAAATCGTTATGCGGGGTTCACGCTATAACTGGGGCAGCCTGAAACACGTTTTGTCCCTATGACTATAGCTGGTAACATTTTGTCTGACCGTTTATCCGCTATGAGATTCAAAAAATTTGAATTGTCTGCTATCCTGATGTGACATCTACTGTTTGTACTGCAATATCATATGATATTCCAAATATTGTCTGCAAGTATCATATGATGTTTGAAAATGTCTGCAAAGTTGTGGTAAACTAGCTTGATTGTACTGTAGAATGTCATATGATACTAAAATTTCAAATTTGAATTATTTGCACTTAGGAATATATTTTGGGAAAAACTTAGCGAGAAACAGAACGGTAGAAGCTAATTCAACTTGCGAAATCATTTAATGCTGCATTATCCGACTTTTTACTGTTTTATTTAGCGTGCACAAATTCCATTGTCCTGTATAAATATCATATGATGTTTAGTAGAATTTAAGAATATCATATGATATTCGAATAAATGTCCCGCAGTATCATATGACAAATGGTTATTTGTATACGATGATCGCTGGACATCAGTGATTTGTAAGCCAATGTCATATGACATTCACATTTGGTCTACATAACCGCAATTCGGATCACAGAATTTTATGTTGACGTCGAATCAACATTGGACAAAACGTGTTCCAAGCTGCCCCAGTTATAACGTGAACGCCGCATTAGAATCCCACTGTCATAATTCAAAAATTCAAATTTTAAATTCTAGTATATATCATATGATATTCAACAGGACAATTTAGGTATGTTAACTCAAGTATGCAGACATTTGAAAATATATATGATATTGAAGGACAGAAGGTGACCTATACATGATGATAGCAGACAAATACGATTTTTCGACACGATATGGGGTCTATTAGCAGACAAAATGTAACCCAATAGGCTAATAGGGGCAAAACGTGTCCCAAGCTGCCCAGGTTATAACGAACCTTAATTAACGAAATCTTGTAAAAAGTTCTAATTTAGGCTTATAAACTGCTAATATGCAAATTATCTATTAGCTAACTACTCAATTATCCATTTGGGAGGTTTGTAAACCTGAAATAAAATTGCTTCTAACTGTAATAATTAGTGAAATAGTGTAGAAAATCCTAATCTAGGCTTAATTAATTATGCAAATTAGCCTGTAGCTAAGAAACGGTTTAAAATTTCAAAACCTCAATGCGAGGTTAACACCAATGGATAATTGGCTTTCAAACAAAAGTTTCTCAAAATCGGTTCAGCCGTTCCTGAGGTTCATTTCAGACAGACATCCACCTTTCGACCCCAGAGTACAAAACATAAAACGCTTCGCGAAACTCCGAGCTTCGCTCGGAGTTTCGCTTCACTCAATAATCGTCTGCGAAATTTCAGAAACTTTCCTGAAAATTGTAACAAAAGTAAAATGAAACACGTATAAACAGATAAATTTTGCAGTTATGCAAAATATTACAACCGAACTTGCGCCGAAACCTCTGGATAAATTCTACCCGAGACTGATTTTCTGCCGGAGCCAGGCCTTCGGTTACCCTGAGGACAACCGTTTTGGCTGTGTTGGACTGCACATTTGCTGCAATAATACGGGTAAACCTTTAGGATCAGTTTTAAATTGAACGTAAAGCAAAGTAGACAACCAATCGAAATAATGTTTCAAGCATGCATTAAATTGATAAAAGTTTTATGTCAAAAGTTGATTTTTTAGTTTAGTTTCGTGAAAAGTTCGCAGAAAAGAATGCCAGCGGCTCACTTCGGTTTTTGACGATTTGACATGAGACTGCTCAAGTTGGAAATTAAACGGAGTAAGAATTTTACCGCGTAACATAGAAATCCCTTAGTTCAAATGGACTCAGTATGACAATCAGCTCCAATAGCCAGGGTACAACCAGACGTCTGTTTCCAACAGAAAGTTAACTTCCTGCTTCGATACTTTCTGCAGGAAGCTCCGGAATGGTGTAGCGAAATTTCACAGTTTTACCAATTTATTTGTTTTGTACATTTGCTTTTAAATTCTGCAAAATTTTGAGAAAAAAATTGCCGAGATTTTGTAAAAAAATAAGCGTAAAACCAAGATTTAACAACTATCTGCTAAAATTAACAAATTAAACATCCTTTTTACTGCCTAATCTTTGTCACATCCGGTTGCACCTTCCCAATAGGTAACAATTTATAAATTTATTGAACACTCAACAGTATATATAAGTACCATCTGCTATATATAAACAATCATACATGGTCGACAAAGTGTCGTTCAGCAACTCGCTATTTGTTTATGCATATATTTGAAATGTTATTGGATACCGGGTAAACAGACAAAATAGAATATCAAGCATTAAGGTTACAATCCAAAGCAATATACTTCTCTACTAACCCGCCATACATTTTCCATGGATTCAAGTCTAGATGTTTAAGCGTTAAAAGTTTAAGAAAAAACACGGCTGCACTTCAATATAAGGTCATCAGTCGATGCAACGATTTCAAAACATACGAAATATTTTTTAAGCGTAGCGTAAATCTACCGTTTTGAAATGAAAAAATAAATATATTTAAATGAAAATTTATAAATTTTTACATAACCCAGTTAATAACGACAGCCCCCAAATAAAATTTTTTTTAAACGTAGTGCTACTGGCGTATGTTAAATACATCTCTACACACAAGAAAACGCTAATACATTTATATCGAGAGGTGGCATTATAAGCGCTCGAGTCAAGTCAAGTGAAAAAGAAATCCGCAGGATAAACACCTGCTCACAGTAAAAATTAAAAACATTTACACAGTCAGTTCTGACACAGTATAAACCACTTAAATGACTTAATTGAATATATTAACGACTGAATAACAAAGAAGCAGATCCGAAGGCTACACCTCGCGAGGACCGCCGTGTCGATCAGGACCGTATGACCCTATGAGTTCGTAGAGGTTATAGTAAAGCCCACAGTTAATCAAAAAGACCACCTTATCGTAAATCCTAATCCTGGGCCACGGGTGCCGGCTCGGGAATCCGAGCTTGCCCCTCCTTCGTCTGCGAGATGGCCCGAGTTGTAATGTCTCAACCGGGAATGCAACAGACTATAAAAAACCATGGGTACATACGTGGAGGCACAATTTTTAGTTGTGGAAGAAAGCTCGCCAGCGAAGTAGAGCGAGACGCCAAATCTGCGAGAATAACGCAATGCTTAAATTTTTCCTAGGAAATGCCGGTTGAATTTAAAATGGTCAAAATTTAGTTGTTTACCAGGTTGTCTAAACAACCGTTGAATCATTTCGAGCAAGGCATCTAATAAGGCAATTTCTTCTGACCAGGGATGTGTGGTGGAACTAACCTTGAATCTTAAAAGCGCAAAAATTAGTTGAAATAATATAAATTATAATAAATCTAAACTATTTCCACCGAAATAACGCTGAGTTGCATCACGCAGTAAAACAGCTCGAGCATGCAGCACTGATTTAATATGCTGAAGATCTACAGCTTTCAACTTCGAAATTACATACCAACCGGTAAAAGTCAAATTCTAACACTTCTCTAGGCAACAAATTTAAAGCTATCTAAATTTCTAATTTACAACGTATCAGCCCAAGTTACCAAAAACCTATGTAAATTTCATATTAAAGGAGCAAAGTGCCATTCGCCAGTCAACATGTTATGATACTTTACGACTCAACAAATCAAAAGTACGATCACGGACAGAATTATATGCATTCGCGATCGCATTCCAAACCATGGGTTTGGTCGCAAACGTGATTTGAACCAGCCGCGGGTACTGCGACCAAAATCGCGACTGCGTCCAAAATTACCGTGTAATAATTTTTCAATCTGTAAACGCGGCTACAGCTGCAGTTTGAGACGCGACTGCTATCGCGTCGTAGGCGAAATTTGTCATGAGCAAAGCACTCAGACCAGGGTTGGCACCGGCCTGGGCCTAAACGTTGGGACCACGAGATTTAATGAGCCGGGCCCGCAAGCCGAAATAAATCGGACCAGTGCGTGACCTCTTTTTGTCCTATGAGCCCATGAAATAGAACGCTGGTTGGTTTCACATTGCAATAAAATTTAGATACGTATTTTTGCACCTTAATTCCTTTCAATAATACTGCGTTTTATGGCAACGCATATAGTAACCAGGGCTCGCAGCCTTTTGAATCCGTCGTTCGTTGGAACTCTTGAGTCTGAAGGAAGCTGCACTGAATAATATTTGGTGAAATTGGAAGAATAGTGTTGTTTATATTGATTTTTGTTTTGTTTTCTGCTCTGAACCTATAAAATTCGCCGTCCAGGGCCCGGGCCGAGTGTGATGGGCCCGGGTCAAATCGCACCGATTCCAAACCTGACTCAGACGCGATTTTAACCCCGCGACCGCAGATGCGATTATGTAGCACTTAATTCGGTCCCCCACAATAACAAAACACCGTTAGTCAGAATGATTTAGTGAGTCTCTCGCTCCAAAGATTTTCCAATAACGCGACATGAAGGAAATTATCTCGCCAGATACGCAATATTAAATGTTTCAAAAATTATTATTTAAGACATCGCTGACATTCAATCAGTTATCGACACTTCTCGACTGAGAAAATCAGCAAGACTCTCGCACAACATTTCTGCTGTTTTAAAGCAACGCTGCTACTGATTCTAAACCCCAATGCCATCTCAAATGTTCCCAAATGATGTGAGACACCGCTAACATTCAACCCATTTTCAATACTACAAACGACACGTTATCGCGCTAAACTACTATTAATTGACCTGAAGCTGAAGAACTTTAAAGTT
The DNA here is from genome assembly GCA_030248215.1 of Enoplolaimus lenunculus. Taxonomy (NCBI): domain Eukaryota; kingdom Metazoa; phylum Nematoda; class Enoplea; order Enoplida; family Thoracostomopsidae; genus Enoplolaimus; species Enoplolaimus lenunculus. The sequence goes on from JASANG010004122.1 coordinate 23,674, forward strand.
TACCATCAACGTCATAAACTACATAATTAACAATATCATTAACTATACCATTAACATCTCGAGCAATGTCCGGTAAAATTGCGGAAACATCTTGTTGACGGAAATTTTTAACCGCTGCATCAGTTTGATTCCTTCTTTCTCGTCGTGTTGCGTTTTTAATCTGTTTACACGATCGCATTTTAGCCGATGGCAGCGGCGTAACGATGTTTTTTTCATGATCTTCAACTTCGACCGTGACTACACTAGTGTTATTATCTTGTATTTGATTGCTGACCGCGTGTTTTTTTGATTTTTCATAATTTTTGTCTTCCTGATATTGGTCCGCATTTGCACTGACATCTTCGAATACACTTTTAGCTTTTTGTCTTTTCTTACTCATATCTTCGTCTGTTGAAATACAAAATTTGGCGAACATTGCTCGCAACTTTGCGTTTCCGGTATTGGCTTCTGTAACCATGGTTTTTCCGGAGCAATATGACTCCTTAGATTCTTCAATATTGGGAAATTTAGCGTGCTGATTTTTATAAAATAATGGAAGCGTGCGTCTAGAATATGCAGTTCTATCTCCTGTGTTATACTTTAATAATCTATTTGCGGAGTAATTTATAGCAGACGACGATCTCAGTAAAGCTGCAACCGAATTCTGCTGGCTATCATGACATTTGCCAGTTGTTACTGTACTGTGAACCGACATTTCTGACGCACTTCTTCTAAGAGGATGTAATCGTTCCGAATAAACATTGTGATTCTCTTGATATTCAATGAACCTAACAATATCGGTAACTACTTGCCTAACCACGAAATGTACGTCACTATGCAACCCTTGTTGTTTCCAGGTTAGATTCTGTTTGCTACTAACCACCGTCTTTGATGCAGAACTAACACAGTTTATCGATGGAATACTTTGATAACTAAGTTCTGTTTCTTGAACTGGTGTCTGCAAACAATACATAAAATTTCCTTGAGAAGTTACAGCACCATTCAGCTTTTCATTATCGGAACCGTTAATACAACCCATTGGTCCTGGCTCATTGCTTTCATTGCTAGCAATTGTTACCCGTATGTTAGAACACAGAAAGCAACGCTTGTTGTGACAAAATGAATTTGTGTGTTTATTTTTAGTACAGCAAGAAGTTTCAATCCCCAGGAACTTTTCGTTGGAGCACCCAAAATCACATTTCCAAGACTTATTCGTGACAGAATTGAAGTCAGAAATTTTAACGCAGCCGCAATTGGCATATGCTTTAGTCTGTGACTCATTACTAGTTTCAGCCATAGTTTGAACAGAACACTGGCTTTCTTTACAACCGAATTCATCAGCGAGGCTGCTAACCGATCCTTGTATACCGGGATTTGAATTGACTGAACAATATGATAAAATAGAGTCTTCGATAGCACAACCTACTTTAGAATCTGGACAAACACTAATCGATGTAACAGTTTTTGGGTTACTTTTAGACGGAATGATATCGTGTGAAATTGTGCACGTATTTCCGCCGCAATGTTTAAACGTTTCAGGAAAACCGGGTATATCATTGACTAGTGAACAAGATTCTGCACCGGTTATTACAGGTTCCGCTATAAGAGGAGAAGACATCGTTAAACTTGGAGCTTTCGTAGCCATCTTTTCATCAGCATCAGTAACAAAAGGAGCGTATTCAGACGCTTGAGAATTACCGCTGCCACAATATAAGGCAGAAGAAGAGGGAGATGACATAGCGATCGGATCGCAAGTTGAATTCACCGGCGTTGAATCAGGTGCATTTAGAGCGGTATCACATACAGATGCAATATTCGGGAAAGTGCTCACTACTGGAACACAATCACTTGGACTCTTGACTACTGTAAACCGTCCTCTACGACGTGATTTAATGGAAACTGCCATCAGGCGCGCTGATTCTGCAATGCCATGACCACGAGCCGCGCCGTGTATTGTTGACGCTTCGGAAAAATTCGTTTCAGTCTTGGAACTTGATGCTGTTGATTTTATGTTGTTGTACGAACGTCCTGCATTATTAGTATTCTCAGCGGAAACGTCGTCTTTCGCAGTTGTCAATCGCTCATCAGTTGATAACGGACGAGGCCGAATAGTAAAAGAACCAGTTCGAGGACGCATCGATGAATTACTCGAGGGTGGAGGTTGCAGAACGACAGGCTGAATGAGAAATCGAGACATCCGTTTAGGTCTGCTTATTGTATTGGAGGGTGAACTGGTTGAAGATAACGCAGTATCATTAACGACCAGAGATCCGGTATGATTTTGCAAACTGGTGCTTTTGGAATCGCTCAAAATTGTTCCAGATATATGGGGTTTTCTGTTATCATTTGCACAGACGGAAGAGGAATAATTTTCATATTGTTCGCTTTGCCGCAAACTTGCAGTTCGTAAACTGGTATTACTTGCCACAGGATTTGGTTCCACATTCTCATCTCTGGATGCATTATCAGTATTTGTCGTATATTGTTTAGCCTTATATTCAGATTGCTGCTCGCTAGTATTTGCGTTGTTTTCTCGGCAAGCGATTCCAGTTGCCTCGTTGTTACCTTTTTCTTGGTTTCTACAACTGTTGTTGTCCGACTCACTGTATTCATCGCAGACCATATCCGTTTGCGATATCTTACGTTTTGCAGCTTCTTCAAAGGCTAACTGTTGATCATGGATAGCTTGAAGACGTTCGGCAAACGCTTCAATAGAGTCTGAGCACGTCAATGACAAATCCCGTTTCAGAGCATAAGACGGAGGAACGCTTGTGCTTTCACATGAATCAACTGAGCCGCTTCGTTCAGAATGCGGCGACGCTAATTCATTAGTTGGACTATTTTGCGGTTTTTCATACCGCAGCTCTTTAAGTCGACGTAGTAAAAGTGAGTCGCGCAAAGCATCGGAATCTATAACAGAGCAAGGAAAAATTCTGTCACCCGTTTTGCTGCTGTTTATTTCTTATAATGAAGCGAATAAACACAGCTGTGCTTTTTGAAGTAATTCTAAAGCAAAACATTTCAAAAGGGCAATAAAGCTTTATGTCTGGCAATATTCTCACAGTCCTTAGCACGTTCAAAGTAACCTACCAAGGTCTTGTTACAGCATATTTTGTAACAGTTCACAATAAGCTAAACGAAAAATATTTTAACCTAGCCACTTACTAAGGATCGCACCATAACAGACCCTAAAAACCAATGCGAACGCCAAAAATTTCGATGTCCACTATGGTTTCAGTGGGTCCAATTTGATGTGCATGCTGTAAAACCTTGTTTTAAATATTTGACATTTTGTTCAATTTGCTTGTTTCTCACCGGAGTGATGTGGGTTAATACAAACCCTATAAAGCTGAAGTGTGGACCTTGAGAATTTACCGGATTTAGTTGCCAAAAAATTTTAGTCAGCACAGCTTTCCGTTGCGAGTTAGAATCCTGGAACAGCCAGGTGTTATCTATCCACTTCTAAAACTTTGGACATAGGCTTTAACTGCTTACCTGTCGCGCCGCCGTGAGGCATTGCAAAAGCCTCAATCTCAGTCGATTCCCATTCATCAGTTAAATCGATGACATCAGAAATCATATCAGCAAGCACAGATTGCACAATATCTGTTATCAAATATTCTGGCTCTGGACCAATCGGTGGAACGAAATGATGTGAACCATAAACGACATTCTTACGGTCAAGCGAAACAATGGGCAAAGTTGTCGTTGAACTCTCACTACCTTCAACAACATCCGGTAAGAGAGAGTCGTGCGTCGCAATTCCCAAATACCTAAATGCAAGCATCCGTTCTGACACTGTAGGCAAAGTTTGTGAAATTGAAGAGTTTACTCCACCTTCAATTGAATGTAAATGGCTAATGCCTTCGTTACACGATGTTCCATTAGCCCGAGATATTAACATGTCGTCATTAGACACATGAGCGGCGGCGTCTGCTGCTTCTCTGGTATCGTTACTAGCAGTGCTTCCACTGCTGGCAACACTAGACACAAATGCGTCGCGACGACTTTTGATCTCATTATAATCAGGCACCAACGATGACTGCTCAAAACAATCGGCCAAGTCATCTAGCGCACCCGCTGCATTGTACTGCGTTTTTACATCATAGCTATTGTTCGCCGCTGTCACAAGTACAGTTCTATTTTTGGTGATTTCACTTGAGTTATTATTTAGTTGCTGGCATTGTTCCGGGTAATTAACCAGCACAGCTGCACTATTATTGTTTGCACCGAATCGATTTGCAGTGGCATTTTGACGGAATGTATCTGTTGCTGCCGCCGTGCTGTGAGACGCCATAAATCCAGAAGGGCTGCAAGTGATACGACAAAGTTCAGAAACCTGCAAAGAGCTGTCGATCGCTTTGTTTGGTGACGCCTCCCAGGTTTCCATATATTCATCATCTGCGTTATCCGCAGACGGTGAATTAAACTGTTCGTTTTTGCAAGTTGAATCTGAATTCAATTTCGCAGAGTTAACTTCGGATCGCTCGTTCGTAGGTTTTGCAATGGATGACGATGAGTTGATTAATTCGGATGTACCGGAAGTACAGTGCAAAGGTATCGAAGAATTATCATCCGCTTCGGCCTCGTGGTGCTGTGCAGCAGGTTGTATTGCAACATCGGTAGCTGTGGTAGTAACGTACGCTTTTTCTCGCAGCTTATCAGAATACATGTCGACGTTACGTTTGCAAAATTGTTGTATTTCATCATATATTCTACTGAACTCTTCGTCGTAATCACGCATCTGAAATAGCACTCTTATTGTATTTTAAATGAAAAATATCTAATGTAAAACTATTCTTAAGCAAGGTGCAACCCTGGCAAAAAATGACATCGGCATTTAGCTACGATATTTTATACTGCGATGAAAAAAATTATATTACAGCAAGCAACACTAAACAAGCGTAATTCAGTTTTACTTTGTGTCACTTAAATCCTGCACCGTCACTGGATACAGCCGGACACTGTAATATCCATCTCGGCTTATTCTTGACATCAAGTTATACTCTGTACGAAAAACATCATTTCTTGAGAAAAAGTGTGTGAATGCTAACAAGTTACTACCAACCTTAGAATTGTTTGAGACTGCACAGGCACGGTCAAGATTGAGCGAAGTGATGTTCATGTTCATTCGTAATGCGAGATGCAGCGCCAAAAGACCAGCTAATTTAATTTCAGGATTATCACGAAGGTCCACACGTACGAGGACACTGTTATCTGCGATGCATTCTGCTACCGCTATCGCGCCTGAAATAATTAAAACTAATTACACTGGAAGTTAAAATTGTGAGATGTTACTAATTTTGTAATTTCATGCACGCCTCTGCCAAACAAAATGCATTTTACAACCACCAAAATATACTAAATAAACAATAGGGAAAAGATGTTTGCCTACTTCCACAGTAAGACTACGTTCCAGGGTCTTGGATAGATCACACAAAAACCTACCGAGACCAAAACCGAAAACATCCGAACTGTAGATCACTACCCGACGAAATCGAGTCTGTTCTTTGTTTGTGCATAAGTTACATTTTAGCACTCACCCTGGTCAGTTAGCTTGATCGCCTGTAGACCTATGCGCAACAGCGAGCGATTACGCGCCAAAGCGTCTTTCATACCCACAACACCTTCGCTACCAATAGGATTTGAACCAAGATTCAAAGTTAGCAGCGAAGTATTGTTAACCTGAAACAAATGATGCACAATATTTTCACATTAGTAAGGTACACGAAAACCATTTTTCATTTTTATTTAGAATTTATTATGTTACAAGTGTTTCAAAACAGTGGAACTGTACAGCCAACAACACCTGTGGGTACGCAGATAAATAGGTGTTACATTCGGATCAAGAGGTTCTAACAATAATAAACTTAGTTAAATTAGACTGCATATTTGAAAGTTTTAGGGACCTTCAAAACAATACATATGAATGTTCATTAAAAACCTCGCATGCATTAGAATCAAACAAACATTAAACGAATATTAATCAATATATACTAAGAACAATCCACAGTGGTAATTAAAATTGTTGCCGTAAGCGATACGTAACTGTTTTTGGACCTTCAGACGTGTTTCGATCAAAAACGCTTTACTATTTCGTGCGTCTAGAGATAAGCGTCAAGCGAAAACGTATATATCTATTTTTCGACGTCTGGCTTATAAACAAATTGTAGCCCAGGACTCGATGTTCAATTAATTCTCACAGGTCTTGCGCACGGCTTAGTAAAGAGCTAAAATAAAAAAACGCTTACAAACAAATCTTGTCACATAAATAGCATCTCTATTTCTCGAAATATACTGCGAAATTCGCAAAATTCCAGTTTTTTTACATAAACGTACCAATACTTTTGCCAAAAACGGAGAACATTCACGCGATAGACGATTATTCCACAACACTAGCTGACTTAGTTTTATCTGGTCACGGCACGCTTTATGGCACAACGCGTCACACAAGTGCGAAATACCGACATCCTGAAAAAGCAAAATGTATAAAATCAAAGTAGCAGCAAAAGAACGGCAATAAAAGAACCGCACAAAAGTAATCTGCTTCTACGTTTAAACGAGTGGTACTACCCAGTTTAGCGAACAAACTAAACTTACTGCAGGATCAAAATGTGTCTCCGTTTCAGATGAAATAACTTTTGTATAAAACCAGACCAAACAATTCAAACTTACAGTAAGCAAGTTATTGCGTAAATCCAGCAATTCAATGTTGGCATTGTTGACCAGAAGTTGATACAAATGCACAGCATCGTTTGGTCCAAGATTATTTTCGCCAAGATATAACTCTTTAACACTTTTGTTCATTTTCAACGCTTGGACTGAAACATATACAATGACGACCATCACGAGAGTCGAAAAATAGATGTCCAACCGACATAAATTTCAGGAACCGCTGAATTTGTTTTGACAATTTTTTTGTCTGAAAGCTTGCTATGATGGATAGAACGGAATTCTGATGCCGAGTGAAATTCATGCAGAATTTATGTTCCGATTCCAGCCAAATGTTATTCGTACGCATGAATTATGACTTTTTCGCTATTGCGAAAGTGTCAACTATCTCAAGATTCTGACTTGAGGAGCAGGTGAACAATATTTAAGCAAAAGCTTTTCTATGTGTCTTACTTGAATGAAATGAAACCTAGGTCAACATCATCTAACGTCGCATGCTTGCGCTTGAAGTTAATTGCTGCAAACAAATAATTTAACGTTTTCTAAATTTTTTCTAAATAATCAACTAAGTAACAAAACTAAAATTGCAATTCCGGTTCCGATAAAAAATTGAGTTCCGACTAAATTTTTTCCGGTTGGTAATCTGCTTATTATACTGGGGTGTTAGCATAGCTTTAGGATTTTAAAATTCGGAGCCATTTACAAGCCACAAACCAATTTGCATATCTGGTTAAGCCTAAATTAGGAATTTTTACATTATTTCAGTAATTAGGGTTACAAGCAATTTGATTTCAGTACTAATCCAAAACAGATAAATGAATATTTGGCTACCACTGAATTATCGTCATGATTTTAGCAGAAACTATGTTTTGCGCGAACAGGAACGGGAATTTAAGTAATTGCCATCGCCTAATTACTGTTGGACTTTTTAGAAAACTTGCCAAAATATGCCTTAAGGATTTTTTAGATATTTCATGAACAAGTTTTGCAAAACACACCAGAAACACGTTTATGAACCAATTTGAACTAATTGCAAAACACTCATTTAGAAACAATAATTTTTTAAAGAAAAAGACTCAAATATTTAAATGGTCATAAATAATTTGCCACAAAACCGTAAATATTTCGGTTCCTGCATCTTGGAATGCAGGGACAGGAACACGATTCCCGGCTGAACCCTACACTGGCTATGTCAACTATGGCAGTCGTTTGTGCGTTGTTGGTTTCAGTGGTTTGGGCGTGAGAAATTTAGAAGTGAAACACTTTAATATGTTCCTCAAAACTTTAAGTGCTAGTTAGTAGAATGCTCACTAACTAGCATATTAACTATTCCCACTATTGCATTTTAGCATATTGTTAGTAGGTTCCTTCTAAAAACTACCTAATATCAGGAGAGACTTTCCAGACAAGCTGCAGTTTTCGACGTGCAATGTGCGTAAACAAGTGTCCGATCTCAGCGCGCGAGCCATAAATGGCACGAAACGCTCATTTAACGATGTATACCGTAAATTTAGTTCTTGAAGTGTTGTACTCTGAAAAAACATAACTAAACATAAATCAAGAAACAAACAGAGAACCAAACAAAAAACCAACAGCGAGTATTGCCAGAAGTAAATCACTAACTTGTTTAAATCTATTTCAGTGTTTTGAATGAATCCATGAAAACAAAATGTCCAGTATAAAAATGGAACATTAATGTTTTTATTTAACACAGATGTTACCTTCCGGATTAAGCGATGAATACTTTGCCAACCACGCAAGCCAATGTGTTGATTAAACGATAAATTCAAACAGATTGCTGAATCATAATACTCAAGCATATCCATCAACGCGACTGTAGACTAAAATATACATGTAACATTTAGGAAACGAAAAACTTTCAAAGACACTAGTCAAGCATATTCATCAACGTGACTGCAGACTAAAATACACATGTAACGTTAAGGAAACGAAAAACTTTCAGAGACATAAATTTAAACTGGTCATATGCAAGATCTATATGGGCCCCAGTTTGACAGATTTAAGCTAGTGTTTTGCATAACCTTAATCGGTTTCGCACCTGCATATGTATGTAAATATAATATTGTAAGATTGAAAACCCCAGCCAATACAATGGTCGCTCTGTCCCAAGAACAATAAAAACAACAACAACAACAATAACAACAATAACATTTATCCTGGTACACATGTGTGTATTCGATTACTTACGTCGTCATCGAGAAAAGTATATTCAAAGTCGACTGTGTAGAACTGTACGCGCTGGAATACACATTCAATGCAGTCCAGCTGCTGCACTGTCATTTTTTCGCCTGCAATTGCATCAACATTTTATTACCGCAAGACATATTATAATCACGATACTTGCCTCAGAATTTTTTTCGAAGTGACAAAATTAAGACTTCAAGAAGCCAAGTTAATACTAAAACATTTGTTGAAACAAAATTATAACACATACCACATGATGAAGTATAACGTTCTGCTGAAAATGCACTTAAATATCTGGTTCTGGCTCCGGCACTTGTCAGAGCCAGATATTGAATATCTGACTCCGGTATTTTTGGTATACGATGGAGGTTAACGGAAATATATCCAACTTCTTCTGTTTTAACCCCGGTTTTAAAATATGGTGCGAAATGCAAAACTACCGGAAGCGGATATAGGCGCTCAAAAGTATATTTTCACATCAGGTTGCAACCGGAATTCCGGATATTTTGACGCAGAGCAGAGCGGAATAGACATAATTATGCAGCTAAAACCGATTTTATGTAACTTACCTCGGACAGAAAAAATCTCTTGACGAGGCAAACTATTGACATCCCACGCCTGAATAATTTCAATTATATATACGCGGTATAAGAACATCCATACGAATACTATATAACGTAAGAGGAAGTTTAAGCTTTCTACAGTTGGTATACCGTGGTATCACCGAATCCACGACTTCACCAATTCCGAATCCAAACGCAAGCTATGTTGCCGAATCCGAACCTTTATTTTGAAAAAGCTACTAAAACTGACTGCAGGCAATAGAAATAAGTGAATTTTCAGTATCAAAGGCCCAATTCAACTAAATACAGATTGAGGTCAAAAACAGCAAGTCAAACCTTCAGTTTTTGTCAAATCTGAACTTTTGTTGACATCCTGCAGCATATACAGCGCCCAAAATTCAAACGGCCATCAAAACTCACAGAACAGAATATTAAATATTTGGAGCAACAAAAACACTGAAACACATTCAAAACATGATGTTCTTTTCTTGGTCATGCCTAACAACACAGTTAAACTCACTGACCCCTATTTGCTTTTCGATTTTGAGCGATGGATTGACACCGGATTGTGTGCACGCAGCAACATAAGCCGCTACAATTTCGTGTTGATTGAGCACTAAAATAACAATAACTAAGTATTTAATTAAGCAACGCAATACTATTAATTTCCAACTGCGTTTTCTTACTCGATTTTATTGCAGAAACTTTGTTTTCATACATTGTGACAGATAGATTGTTGCTGGTTTGCCCCAACCTGCCAGAATTATATTTTTATTGTAGATATATTTGCATGGGTATGTCTCAACTTCCAACATGCCAAAACTCGAAAAATCCCAGTTACTTACGATTCACATTCCAATTTTTAATCGAAGGTGATTTGGACTCGAAATATCCTGAAACAACGTTGCCACCATCGACTGAGTCAGCAAAGCTAACACGTTTTTTCGTTCTGAATTGAACTCCAGCATCGTCGCACTCACCAGCAGCATTACATAGAACATGGCCATTTACGACTCCTTGAGAAACATTGTCGTCACTGGTCACATTACTTGCTGATTTTAAATACAACGAATCAGACGACTTTTTTTCTCTCGAAATAGAAATAGGATCTGAGTATGCGGAGAAAAACTGGGCATTGATTGCCGAAAGATCTTTACGCGCTGGAGGTTTATACAACCCAACAAGATTATTGTTCGAAGCGGGCACATTAGCTCCGCAACCAGAAACACCAGTGTTATTTTGCGCGCGTACCTGTCCACCGCCAGCACCTACTGTTGGCTTGAAGTACTCTTGTAGAGACGACAATAGTTTAAGATTTAATGCCATAACATTTTGGAGTGTGTTCCTTCAATCTGTATAACGGTTTATGCTTCGAACGTTTATATATGTGTGTACGTAACTAAAATAAGTGAAACAGCTCAAATCTGTAGGGATATATATGTGTGCAGTGCATACTGTAAGTTTGGTTAAATCAAAGAATGCCACACATGTTCTCATATAACAAACACCGCGATCTGAGTTGTCTATACAGCGATAATGACTCTTGTATTCGAGTTCTGCACTCTGCAGTCTTGTTACGTATATACACTTACAAACTACACCTGGGTTTAACATCGCATATAAATTGAACGTTTGTCTGGCATACTTCAACTTGTACTTGCAGTTTTCATGACTACATTAAACGCAAATGATTTAAATACCTAGCGAAGGCGCAACGAGCAGAAGCATAAACTTTAACGTACACAAAATACGACATTTATATTTCTATGCACGGTATTTTGGTAAGCACTGAACGCTTCGATACTAGGAGTTTACAAGAAGTGGTCAGTTAGTGAAGTAGTCATTTAGTTAAGTGTTCACGGTACAACTCTTGGAAGCACTTTGCGCTTGTTTAACAGTGTAGTTGCCAATGCCGGATAACCGGTTCCGATAAATTAAACTCCGGTCGTACCGTGATACACAAACAAGAATAGAAATCCGGCCTACGGAGCGGGGGTCGGCAAAAGCTTCGAAAGTCGCCAGACAGGATGAGATCTGCATAATCCACCTTAAACATCTGGGCGAACGCGATATTAGATGCGTAAAAATTCTATATTATTTATCTATTCAATTGCTTTCGTTGAGTTAACTTATCAAAATTTGATTGTAGTTTAGCTTTACATAACCAATAATCATCGCCTTTTCCGTACAGTCACAAAATTTCTAGTCCCGGTTCCGATTCCGGTATAACCCAGTTCCGCTTTGCACCTTGAGTCCTTGGTTAGGCCTCTGTCGAAATCGGGGAAAGACCCCGAAGGGTCGTCGAAGACATCCAGACCTGCATCGCTACTGTGCCCTGCGGTCGAAGTACACCAGAAGCTTCCCACCAACAAGGGTTCCGACCCAAACACTCTGCAGTGCTCGATCTCAATTTTGGTGAGCTCTCAGGGTTTCCATTACCACTATCCCGTCACTCGTAGTGTGCTACTTAAGCTGGATTTCTCAAAAGCGTTCGATATGGTTAGACACAAATCGCTGCAGCTGCTTCTCGCGTCTTCACTGCCGAAGGCTGTCACACTGTATTGAGAGTTAGGAACCTACATGGCCGTACCTCAAAGGTTTTGTGCAGCGCCGTACCTCAAAGGTTTTGTGCTGAAACTGCATCTCAAGAGCGAGGAAAGTAAGGTTGGGCGTCATCCAGGGTGGTGTTACGTCCCCGACGCATAGTGGCACCGAATCCACGATTTGACTGAATCCGAATCTTGTATGTTATGTTGCAAATTTCAGTTATATATATCTATAATTTGTTTCAGAATATCAGTTTTAGAATATCAACGCAATGCCAACACCATAACATTTACTTGCCCGACTTCAGTTTTGAGATTTGTGACCCGAAACAAAATTTTTTATTAATATAAGAAGCAGGGTGCAATCGGAATCGGAATTTCCACATTTTAATTTTAGGCCTACTTGTTATGATATGTTGTATAAATATTCTGCATCATTTATCATTAAATTGTTTTCGACATGCTAACTTATCAATAATTGATTGTAGTTTAGCTTTACAGAGCAAAAAATTCAATTTGTTTATGTGACGTCTTTGAGAATAGTTGCCAGCCAACAGACATTCTAAATCATTATTATACTTTGTTAATACAAATTATCCGTAGTCACAAATTTTGTAGTTCCGATTCCGGTATAAACTTGCTGTTCCGATTGCGATTCCGGTATAATCCAGTTCCGCTTTGCACCCTGATAACATGTTATTTAAATTTTTAATGTTTAAAATTGAAAAAACATATAGCCGAAAATTGATGAATTCGTGGAATTAACATGGCTATGGACTTGCCGATTGCTACTACTACAACAACGAAGTAGGGATCGAGATCACAACTCAACGGGTCTTTATACGAACGCTGCACACCTGCGCCACGTAGCCCGCTCCAATTAGTTTTATCGGCGAAAACAAAAATATGCGCATTGCATAATATTGCATATGCACTAGGATAAACATGTCTCACATGCTAATATGCCCCGATCCAATTTTACCAAGGCCGTCCTTTGACCGTCCATTGCTTTAGACTTTTGGACTAAACAGCTGTAAAACTAGGCATACAGCATAGGTTGCGAATTCGCGAAGAGCAATTAGGCGAACGGGTATTGCACGATGGAATACCCGAATACACAGCGCACACTCATGACCACGATGGGACCGCAAGGGAATGCAGCAGCGGTGTGAGTCCATGAAAAATGTGAATAAAGATCAGGGGACGACCTCCTCGAAAAAAGGTGGATCGATCGCACACCTTACGACGGAGCCCCACACTTTTTCGCTCGCACCATACAAAACATATAAGTATTTCAAGATGTTAAACTGCAGCTATTCCAGCGACAACAGTGGTATGCGTCTCCAGTAACCGTATTTGGTGTACCGCTGCCGTGATATTGTTCTATATAATCTGAATCCGGATGAGCTTTTAAGAATACATTACAATTTTCTCATATACACTAGCTACGTCTGATGTTGAGAACAAAAAATCTACAACGATATATCCCAAGATTGGTATTTTCTCTGAAATAAAATGGTATGTGTAAGTATCAACATATATGTCGGCGTCTTTGACAAGTTCAAAATTTTTCAAGTAAAACCATTGTTGGTAATTTAATTTGCTACAAACCGTTTGTTCAAATGCTTACAAAACCAATTGAATTCCTGAAGGCTATACGATTTTTCGTTAAATTCTAACTACCAATGACATTTTCTCTAAATAGTAGACACAGTCTTAAAAATTATTTCATATGTTTTAATAGTTAGTATAACCAAGAAATTCATATATGTGCGGTTAAACAGATTATCATTGATCATGTACCCAGTTTGAACCATTATAATTCCGGCCCATGTTACTTTAAGGGGCGTAAAGGTTTCTGGTGGGTCCATAAAAGAGTAGATTTAGATTCTAGATTACATTTATTGCTTAGGCTTAAGCTTAGGCTTAGGCTTAGGAATACGCTTAATCTACTGTTACTCCCCTTAAAGTATTAACATGGCCAACGTTGCTATAAAGGCCTATTAAACTTGGGTTTTTTCATCAGCCAACGAGAAAGCGGCTGCAATAAATTCTCTGAATTTTCAAGCAAAAACATGCACTTGTGAATAGGGCTTAAATGTACTTTAATTGATAGTTAATTTCGCCATCTGCATTTAATGGTCGGTAGTATTGGACTTGATATTGTTGTAATTTCTAGGCTAGTGAAAAATAATGAAAGATTTGTTCCTATGGAATTCGTACCTGAGCCTCGTAAGGAAAGGACAGCAGGCATCAGAAGTCACTGCATAAGATTTAACCCTCATTGGAAAGAAAAGATAGGGGATGACAGGCTGGGTTGGAACCGGGACATCAGACCTTTAACTAACCCGCTGGAAAAGCGGGCTTCCAGAGTAGGGATCGAACTTTCAGCTTACGGATCCTTCAGCGAGCGGTCTACCGCTGCGCTACATAGCCCGCTTCTCCAACTGCAGATTTTGTCGACTATATGTGTCGACCGTATGCTGCCAGCTAGCATACATACAGTGCACCACTATCTTGCATGTGTACATTCACATAACGCACAAGCTCGTCTCACATGGTTCCATGCCCTTATTTCCATCAAGGTCGACCCTTGACCGTCCATCGTATTTTGCACTGAATACCATGTTCATAGCGCAGCAATTTACTGTTGCCCTCACGGCGTAGCCCATGTAAGCATGTGAGACATGCTTGTCGCTATGTGCACATGCAATATAGTGCAGTGCACTGTATGTATGCTAGCTGGCAGCATACGGTCGACAAATATAGTCGACGAAAATGGTAGTTGGACGGGCGGCCTACGTGGCGCAGTGGTAGAGTGCTTGCTTAAGGATCCATAGGCTCGCTTAAGGATCCATAGGCTGAGAGTTCGATCCCCGCTCTAGCCCACTTTTCCAGCTGCTTAGTTGAAAGGTTTGATGTCCTTGGTTCATACCTTGACTGACATGAGGGCTACGCCGTGAGCGCAATGGTAAACTGCCGCGCTATGAACACGGTATCCAGTCGAAAATAGGATGGACGGTCAAGGGACGACCTTGTTGAAAATAAGGGCATGTAAGCATGTGAGACATGCTTGTCCGTTATGTGCACATGCAATATTGTGCAGTGCACTGTATGTGTGCTAGCTGGCAGCATACGGTCGTCATATAGTAGACGAAAAATGCAGTTGGAGAGGCGGGCTACGTGGCGCAGTGGTAGAGTTCTCGCTTTAAGAATCCGTAGGCTGAGAGTTCGATCCCCGCTCTAGCCCACTTTTCCAGCTGCTTAGTAAAAAGGTCTGATGTCCCTCAGTTCCAACCTAGACTGACATGGGGGCTACGCCATGAGCGCAATGGTAAATTGCCGCGCTATGAGCACGCTATCCAGTCGAAAATAGGATGGACGGTCAAGGGACGACCTTGTTGAAAATAAGGGCATGTAAGCATGTGAGACATGCTTGTCCGTTATGGGCACATGCAATATTGTGCAGTGCACTGTATGTATGCTAGCTGGCAGCATACGGTCGACAAATATAGTCGACGAAAATGGTAGTTGGACGGGCGGGCTACGTGACGCAGTGGTAGAGTTCTCGCTTTAAGAATCCGTAGGCTGAGAGTTCGATCCCCGCTCTAGCCCACTTTTCCAGCTGCTTAGTAAAAAGGTCTGATGTCCCTCAGTTCCAACCTAGACTGACATGGGGGCTACGCCATGAGCGCAATGGTAAATTGCCGCGCTATGAGCACGCTATCCAGTCGAAAATAGGATGGACGGTCAAGGGACGACCTTGTTGAAAATAAGGGCATGTAAGCATGTGAGACATGCTTGTCCGTTATGGGCACATGCAATATTGTGCAGTGCACTGTATGTATGCTAGCTGGCAGCATACGGTCGACAAATATAGTCGACGAAAATGGTAGTTGGACGGGCGGGCTACGTGGCGCAGTGGTAGAGTGCTCGCTTAAGGATCCATAGGCTGAGAGTTCGATCCCCGCTCTAGCCCGCTTTTCCAGCTGCTTAGTTGAAAGGTTTGATGTCCTTGGTTCATACCTTGACTGATATGAGGGCTACGCCGTGAGCGCAATGGTAAACTGCCGCGCTATGAGCACGGTATCCAGTCGAAAATAGGATGGACGGTCAAGGGACGACCTTGTTGAAAATATGGGTATGTAAGCATGTGAGACATGCTTGTCCGCTATGTGCACATGCAATATAGTGCAGTGCACTGTATGTATGCTAGCTGACAGCATACGGTCGGCATATAGTCGACGAAAAATGCAGTTGGAGAGGCGGGCTACGTGGCGCAGTGGTAGAGTGTTCGCTTTAAGAATCCGCAGGCTGAGAGTTCGATCACCGCTCTAGCCCGCGTTTCCAGCTGCTTAGTAAAAAGGTCTGATGTCCCTCAGTTCCAACCTAGACTGACAGCCCAGATGTCAGTGTGGGTTGGATCCTGGACATCAGACCTTTAACTAAGCAGCTGGAAAAGCGGCTTTAAAGAGCGAGGATTGAACTCTCAGCCTACGGATCCTTAAGCATGCGCTCTACTACTGCGCTGTGCAGCCCACTTCTTCAACTGAATATTTTGTCTACTGAATGTGTCGACCGTATGCTACCAATAGCATGCATACAGTGCACTGCACTATATTGCATGTGCACATAACGGACAAACATGTCTCACATGCTTGCAGGAGAGATGTTTTTTGAAAACTTAGCTATATTCAAAACCATACGTTTTTGTGTTTGAAGATGTCTGTAACTTTGTTATTTGTTGATTAGTATGAGTTTTATTTATATTCTAAAATTATGTATCACAACACATGTGTAGCACAGTTAGATCCAATCTGCTTGTTATTTGTTGCAAAGGGTACAAAAGAAGAAGAAATGCTTTTCAAATATCCTGTAATTGATACGTTTTGCGAAACTTCATTGAAACGTAAGTGTCCGTACAGTTTTGAAATTCTGTTACGAGTTTGAAAAGGCAGGGAACATGATTTTAGGAAAAGTTTGATATTTTTGCGGTCAGATCGACAGCTGTGTACTACTGGGAAAAATGTTTTGTTGCAAAATCAAATGCTGAGTCGAAGTAATGATATACTCTAATCGAAAATGATCTTTTCCCGTTTAGGCCTTGTCAAATAAAGTGCTGGCCTAGGGCCCGAGCCTTTGGTCCCGGTACAACGGCCAGGCCCAGGTTGCAACTCTCAACTCCACCTGCAATGTTTTTAAATGTAAATTTTTAGAAACAAAGCCGTTAAATCCTTTTGCTGCAGTGGCTTCTGACGATGTCATATTCATACATCAGAAACAGGAAACAAAGTTAGTTTGCTGTGTTCATGAACACATTTTTATTTTTGTAAATTTGCTTTTAATAACAGGAGTATTTCATAGCACTATAGCAGTGTTTATTTGTCCTGAGGTAAACTTTACCAGATATCAGGGTGCAAAGTGAAACTGGATTATACCGGAATCGGAATCGGAACAGCAAATTTAAACCGAAATTGTGATTATGAACAAGTTGGCGATAACTTTTGGTTCTGTAAAAGCTAAGATATCATCAATTAATAATAAGTTAACACGTCGAAAGCAATTTAATAAATAAATAATACAGAATTTTTATGCAACGTATAACAACAAACATGGACAGTCACAAGGATCGGAAGTCTTACGGTTTTGTGGCAAATTATGAAAAATCAGCTTAAAAATATAATTTCTCGACGCTATGTTTTTCACTCCTCATATTTTAAATTATTTAATGCTTGTATTGTTGAACTGAGCAAAGTAATGAAAGTGCAAAACGTCGACGAACGGCATAATTTATTTTTCGTTATAGGCAATAAGCAGTAGTCCGGTGGGGCAATATATTTGCAATTACTTTTCCTGTTCCGGCGAAAAAATTAATTTTTTGTTTGGTTCCTGTTTACTGTTAAATGTAGTTCCATTTGGGACCCTTCCAGCCAGTGTTTGAAACCAAGCATATATTGACAGAACAAATACAGTTTTGTATTGTTTTCTTATATTTAATTTTGACAGAGTTTCCTAAATCTGACTATTTCTGTCAGCAACGTTGTTTTCTTACATAAGAGTTCGTTTACTAATCCGCAATATTTTTCAATTTTTAAAGAGGTCATAATTCTGGTACTCTATGTACATTTAGACCAGGGTTCAATATATATCTGGCTCGGGCAATAAATCGATATCCTACTCCGGTATTATACTGCCGGATATTTATTCCGAAAATCTTCAACAAACTGAATTGCATAGTTTATTTTAATGATTATATATCGTGCTACTCATTAACTTGCTTTTGCATCTTTGTTCTGTCATAACTGTTTTATAAATGTTTGCTTGTGTCTTAGTGAGCATAATTTATATAATGGGAACGAACACAATTTCTACCTGAAACGGTTATCTTGGTCACACCACATCGTAGCCCATTTTGAGTCAAATCATAAGGACACGTTTAGTAGTGTATTGAAGATTGAAGGAATCATGTGTGTGTCAAAAAGTTTCAAAAACTTTTTGCGTTGCGAACATAATCTTTCAAAAAGCTTATGTATACAGAAAACTGTAACAAAATCTACTAAAGAAACCCTTGTTGTGCTCGTCAAAACTGTATTTTGGCAATGAGATAAACGGACTTTGGAAAGGTGAGGAACGTTTCGGCTGTTAACAAGATTCCTAAAATTTACGAACTCCTTCAAATCAGGACATAAACATTAGTATTGTTTACTAAATTGAAATGGAAAGTATAAAACGTATGTGACATCAAACAAAACCATGTATGTACCAAATATTCGGCTCCGGTATTTCTTGGTATCCAGTTGAACTTTGATATATACATTATACATACACATATATGTATATATTCATGGGTAAATATATATATATATTAAATTTATAGCTATGGTGTTAACCACTTACATCATTGATGCACTCAAGTTTATTTGCACTGTTTTCGGTTATGGGAATAATATCACGCTTTATATATTTATCCGACATGGATTCAGTTAGCCAAAACGTATTTGCGGTGTTTTATGTGCACAACCGCCAAATCTTCTCTTACTACTTTTATCCTTTTTGCACGCCGTTAGAATACTGAGTGTGCACTTTTACAATGCGTTCGTAATTTCAATTGATAAAGTCATTTTTAAGTTCTACACGAAAATTAAATCTTCCCATATTGATATATTGATTGGTTGTTTTGTATATTTAGGTTTATTACCTTCGATTCAGCCACAAATGAAGGAAAGCTTGCAGGGTACTTGCTTTTTGCTCATGCTCATTCGTTTTTATGTCATTCAGGTGCCTCAACGGCACTTTGGACGAAGTATTGCCGTAATCAGTTCAGATTTGTAGTTTATATTTGATTTAATATACTAAACAACAGATTTTAGCAGTAATTTTATTTTTAAAAATATCAATTTTCATCAGTGTACGTTGCTAAAAAGTTTAGAAACCATGTATTTTTTAAAAATCCTATTTCAGCGACAGATTTTGGTATTTGGCTTGTAATCATTGCATTCACGTAGAAGCTCCTCTATTCTTTAACCATTTCAGATACCCAAATTTCACTTTCGGTTAATGTACATTTATTAAGATAACAGTGCGAGAGACTTTTGTTGATGCAGTGGTACAAATGCTGCTTCGTAATTTCAGTTAGCCTATCCATCTTTCAGTGAATACTGATACATTATTACTCATTTGGTAATATGGTTTGAAAAATATAGTAAACTTTGACAGAGATAAAATTAATTTAATTTTTATACATGTGAACGCCAATTCGGGTTGAATTTTGTGCAAATTCGGTTTCGAAAAAATCGAAATAGTTAAATTGAAAGGAAATTATTTAAATTTTAAGAAGAATGAATGTACGACATTTTGAACAAAGGTTGTATGGTCAAAAGCATAAGCAATAGTCTGTTGATTATATTTGAGTAAAAGCTGCCATCATATGCAACACACGTCAGATTTTTAATTAACGGCTTGGCACAATTATTTTATACCGTCTGCTCGGAAACTAGATTTTGAAAGAATTAGTTATCCTGCCCACCTTGTACATAAGGCTATAATTTGTGACATTTAGTACAGGCATGCTATAGAAAATTATTTCGTTTGAAATGCTGCTAACTCAACACGATTCTGAGTTCTACGGTTATTTCGTTAATGCTTTTTGTTAGATTCATATCAAAGTCTTAGTGTCGAGTTGTGATTTGTCTTATTTGTTAGATAAGGTTAACGAATAGGCGTTTCTAGTATTACATCAATGAAAGTAGTGTTATTCTGAAAATATATGATTTATGTTGGAACCTGAGTTGTATTTGCACTTTCATACAACAAAATACCATATACGTATTTTTATTAGAAACTACTTAAGGGCATATATTTCATCTTAGCATTAATATATAGTGTTTGCGCGGAAAATGAATTTATTATTACGTGGTTTTTTGTCATCGCAACATCTAAATTTAGGCTGTCAGACAAACACATGGCTTTCTTGTTTACTGTAATGCCGGAAATGTGTGGAAAGCGTTTCGAAATAAAAATTAGCGACGTGAGGTTAGTTATATATAATATTATTACATATTTCAGCAATGATTCTCTAAAACGCAATTCATATTTCTGCAATGGTTAATATTTTGGTGCACTTAATTGAGTAAACAGGCAAGGGATTTTGTGTAGCTACTTCAAAGTCGACAACAAAAAATTCGGTGCCGTGCAGATAATGTAGGGTTTTTGAGGAACTAGATAATTTAATTACTTACAATTAGTCCGATTATCGAGTAATCTAGATAGAATACAGTGATGTTTGTTTACTTTCGCAAAATTTGGTCACAACTATTGCTTGTTTGTTTGTCGGAAACTAAGATTTTTGCTGCATTTACCGAACAGGTTTGTTTCAGGTTTGTAGGACATCCGGTGAAGCTGCCAGATTCGTATATTGCCTCTTTAGAGAGTACGAATCACACAAATCATGACCTACCGCAAATTCTGGTGTTTCATTTGATTTTTGTGTTGCCGGTGTGGTTTTGTTTTTCTAATCAGTTATTTAGTAGGGATAGGAATACGTAGACGCATTTAGTTAACCTTTTCATGTATAAATTGTATTATTTTGAAGTTTTCTGTATTTTTCGCGAATTCGTTTGCATTATTTTATTTTACTTCTAAGTCATATTCTGCAACACGGTCATTATCTGGTTGATTAAAAGAGTTTTTGCTTTTACTAAAAAACTCTCGTTTAAAATATACTTATGGATGCAAATTAAGGTTAGTATTATTTGAATAGCCGTAAAAACTGTTTGATCATGACCTCATGACAGCATATTTAGATTTTATTGCAATTTGTTTCGTTTTAGGCAAGTTTACCTCAATCACTCATAAAGTGCTACTATGACATTAGCAAACAAATCGCAGTTGCGTTGACGCGTGAAGAACTTCGTTGTGGATACGTGCGACAACAAGCAAAATTAATGCTTGAGACAATAGAAGAAATTGCTAACTTAGCAGAAGGTACTTTTGATAGTTTGAATGTGTTAAGGTCAGCAGAATTTTTTCATTTCATAGTGACTGATATTTTTTCAGCCATGTTGTTTTTGTACGGGGTTATTAATAAGAGATATTTGTTGACTTATGTTATGTGTGCTTAGCGTGACGTGTGGAAACAAATATTTGGGTTTTTGGCACATAGTTATATTATTATTCATACTACTACTACTACCTGGCTTCTCCACAGCGGGGGGGGGCAGCACTTTTCGAAATTTTCATTTTCCCACGGCGCAAATTTTGCCGCCCACAGGAAAGGCCCCCGGCGAATTTTCGGCCGCCCCCAGCAAAATGCCCTCCAGCAAATTTTTTTGCTGGGGGGCCCCCAGGACTTTTTTAAACCAAAAATTTTCAATGTTAAAACATAAAAACCTGGACTTTTTTGAGGCGGACATTCGGCAAAATGTGATTTTATATTACGCTGAGTACTCATAATTTTTTAATAGCGTTACAAATACCCGTAGTAACTAATACAGTTCAATAATGAACTGAAAAAAGCACAATTATATAAAGACCGTTTCAGGGCATCCAGCATTCGAAAGTACCTTGCAGCAGCAAGTTCATCCCGCCTGAGCCTTATGATAAATTGAAGCTGTGACTAATATACAAAATATATATTAATCACAGTTTCAATTATAGATTATCTATATTTTATATAATTGTGCTTCTTTCAACTTCTGGTTAAGTTGTCAGTGTGTACGTAATATTCGTTAAAATTATTGTTATTAGCGTTTGCGAGAAATTTTTGTCATGTTGAGCGATGAGTAATCTTACGTTGAGTTGGAAACACGGTCTAGAATGAAAAAAATGGTCCAAAAAGTCGGTTTGCAAAATTTTAAGCCTGCCCCCCAGGACCCCCCAGATGATCTGGGGGCCCCCAGGACCCCCCAGATGATCTGGGGCCCCCCAAGGAAAACTGGCCCCCAGCAAAATCAGCTGCCCCCCCAGGAAACGACCCCCGGCGGAAATTTTCAAGCTGTGGAGAAGCCAGACTACTACTACTATTATTATTATTATTATTATTATTATTATTACCATTATTATGTTTTGTTGATGCGCACTGACAGCCTTCATGTCTTTGTCTTGCGTTGTGTAATAGAGTTGCCCAATAGCTTTGCCCCAGCCGCCGATACCAATGCCCTAGCAATCAATAGCTAATTTAATAAACCAGAATTCATTCCTGCATAAATATGCACTGGCATCGTTTAGTATCGACGTGGCCCGTGTAATATCCTGTCTCAGGACAACCGGGTAATAATATACATACCACATTTTAGCGGATAATTATAAATCTCCGTATTTATGCATGCCTCAGAAAAGCAAGCTAGCTGCTGATCTGAAAAACATGTATCATGAGTAAGTCATTAAATTAATATTTTGCTTTAATCTTTCACTATTAGTGATTGTTACTTGTAGGCAGGATTTTAAATTTTGAAATTTCAGGGTGTTGTGCAAATACTGTTTTATTCTCAAGTTTGGTGATTCTTTCAGAGACAAATAATCGGAATGTTTGCAGTACGAATGTCTGATACTGATTTTACTTGGAACCGGAACGGAATATTCAGTTTTTACTTTCTATTAATTTTAGCATTTGCAATCACGGAATGGTCGACTTAAATGTTAACAACTGGATTCATGTCAGTTACCGCATTCCACACAAAAGTCACGTGTCGCTTTCTTGGTCCGTTATTGAAGTGAGAATTAAAGCAACATTAATTCATGCTTTTTCATTCGAAGATAGAATACTGTTGGATTTCGAAATTTTTAATCTTGTGCGTATTAGGCATGCGGCTGTTATTGTTATTCAGAGTTCTTATTTGACTTGTGCACACAAAAGGCATGTGAAAGAAAATTTTGTCATGGTGCACGAGACTTGACATGAAGTGTTTTAGAAGGTGATGTGATTTGCAAACAGTTTTCGTGTTTCGCCAACATGTTCCAACCAAATGAGTGCTAAATTCGTATTTGCTTACTTTACTCGGCATTTAAACTTTAAATCTCTTCACTGCTCTGAAAAACCATAAAAATCTTAAAGGATTCACTTCAATTCACTTGTCTTGTGGAGTCTGCTGTCAAGTAAGAGTTGAACTATTTGTTCTCTGTAGCGTGTTTATTTGATCATTTAGCCTGAGAAAATTGACCGATGTCTGGCAGCGCTGAGGCCATATCATGCTATAATTTTGCTCAAAAAAGCGAAAACACTATCTTCGCTGCCCCTTGACCCATCACCAGCACTTGTGCGGTTGCTTAAATTTGCATCTCCTACTCAAAGTCTTCGAGAATTGGCTCGAGAAACCGATTTACCACTCGCTCAGGTTAGCTGCAAAATATAGGTTAGTGTAATATAAATTTCTGGAACTGGTAAATCTACTGGGTTCACATAATTGTGTAAATACTTTGTCAAAATTTTTTGAAAATTTTTTAGCAAATATGATAAAGAGCTTTTAAAGATGTTTTCTTCGCATATGAACATGTGAATGTGTTGACACCGTCTGTGATTTAAGCTCTATTCAATTTTCAGATTTTCCAACTAGTCGGACATCTAGTTCATTGGGGAAAAGCAACGATAATATTTCCATTGGCCGAAACAAATGTGTACTGTGTGTCTCCGAACGCTGTTCTTAACAGGCAATATGAGTTTTGTTTTATATTTAGTGCAGTAACGATGAAAATCTTAATGCTAGCAGTTAGAACTGTTCCGGGGCTGGGGCTGAGTTTAGCGCAATACGGTTTCTGCTTCTACTGCAACGTGACTGTGTTTCAGGGAAAAATTATAGTTTGTTCTTTATCATAAGATGTATTTAGTTTTGCAGTGTATTTCATGCTAAGAACGCTAGAGAACAGACGCCGAAAAACAAGACACGAAACATTACTTTTGCAGTGTATTTCATGCTAAGAACACTAGAGAACAGACGCCGAAAAACAAGACACGAAACATTACCGGAATTCCATCATGCGCAAAGACAGGAATCATCCAAATCAATGCATCAGTCTTCCACGACCGAGTAATGATCAACATCTGGAACAATTGCTATTCAGGTCAAATCACACACAGGCAGCAGCATCCTAATCAACATTTATATACCCCAACCAGCAGCTGCTTGCCAAGCTACAAGCCATCTATTGAACATCTGCTTTCATTGGATCATTGCATTATCTTCGGCGATATCAACGCCCACAGCGAAGCATGGTTCTCCCAAATCGAAGGAGACGCTCGCGGCCGCCTGTTATTTATGTTAATCGATTAATGACTCAGACTTCGGCATTCGCAATAAGGAAGGGTCCTAGACCCGCCTCAGAGGTGACCTACTCTATCTTCGGACCATGTCCCAATCGTTGTGAAGATACTCGCTGATGTTTAAATGATCAGTACCGACCTGGAATCGTATGTCAATTTTAAGAAGGCTGATTGGACGTCTTTCACTGCTGATACTGAGGAACACTTCCTATCACACCTGCACCGAATGATGTTCATACTGGCGAGCGTGCATTTCATCTTATCCTCATTCGCGCCGCCCGCAAGCCCATATCGCGAGGAAGACTAATGCAATCCGACCAAATATGCCTTCAGATCCTCCGGCGCTAATCAAGAATCGTGATAACCTGCGCCTTAACGATCCTGCAAACTCTAAGATAATCCAGCTCTCTAGAGAAATTGGTAACAAAATCCATGCATATAAAAGCAAAATCTGGTTAGAGCACCGGGTCAACATCAACTTCACGCATGCAGCACGAAGCTATGGAAGACAATTAAGGGTTCGACAAAGCCCTCAGCAAGCGCAAAGGCCAATCAGCCAATCATCTTCAACAATGTCAACGTTTGCGACCCTAAAAACATTGCTGTCCTGTTCGATAGGCAATTCACACCACTACTTCCTACTGCGAACAATGCAAACGACCAGTCAGTCGCACATTCAAGTAAATCCATCACAGGTCTCACTTAATCACAACTGATCAAACTTCAGCGGCCATCCGTTCAGCTAAAACAAGCAAGGCCCTTGGTCCAGATGATCTTGCACCGATACATCTGAAGCATCTCAGCCCAGCTGACATCAGTTGCCTTCACAGCGGTTTTCAACCTATCACCCAGAACCAGCGTTGTACCACCGAAGTGGATGGTAGCACGAATCATTCACTTACTGAAGCCGGGGAAGGCAACAGACAAGTCGGAGAGTTATCGTCATATCTCTACTGTCTCATGCAGCGAAGGTGCTAGAAAGAATAATGTTGCCAATTTTTGTTGGCAATTTCGGTTCAAAAAGTCATGCGTGGTTTATTAAAGCGTGTTTGAACGTAAATAAACATACGCTAATGCAACTTTCACAATAACATGCGTACACCAGGTGACTTTTGAGACTCTAGTTTTATGGACACTGAAGCATTTTTTGCTTCAGCATCCTTCACACTGAAGCTGAAGCATTTTTGGCTTCGGCGTCCCGCTCAGTGTCCTGGGCCGTTGAAGCCAGAAAGCTTCAGCATCCTTCACACTGAAGCATTTTTGGCTTCATTGTGCTACACACTGAAGCATTTTTGGCTTCAGTATCTTGGACGTTGAAGCCAAAAAGCTTCAGTGTGAAGGATGCTGAAGCCAAAAATGCTTAAATGTCCAGGACACTGAAGCTTTTAGGCTTCAACGTTCAGGATACTGAAGCTTTTTTGGCTTCAGTGTTCAAAACACGACCCCTCAAAAGTCACTTGGTGTACGCATGTTATTCTGGAAGTTGCATAACAATGAATCAATCAGAAAAGCTGGGTCCGAATTGGCGCTGGAGCCCGGCTCTAGAGCAGCTGTACTAGCAGTCGTTGTAGCTGCGGACGTCTTACGAAATAATTCACACAGATACGTCACGGCCTCTCTTGGTGGGTAGCCATAACCAAGAGCTATGGATCTGTAGAGGCGACCAGGGAGTATCTTAGTTTATTGTGCGTTAAACATTTGAAAACATGATGGACCTCCTCCTTAACAAGTTTGTATTGTTTGCATTGTAGGTTAAGTTTCTTGTAACAGTGACAAAATAATTTTATTTCAGTGATCGGTTAATTGAATCATTCTCAAAAGCTTTTCCTGGTGAAAATTTCCATCAAACTGTTTCACAGTTTAACATTCCGATTTCCATGTCGGACTTTTGCAATTTGGTATCTTTTGAGGCATCCAAAGTGGTTAGTCTGTGTTTTATTTTTTATTTTCTGAATATTACAAGCGGGTTATTTATGATGCAGACAAGATTTCTATTTCTTTGAAATTAATTGTTTTGCGGAACCAACTTTGAGATTTTGCATTAGACAATCATATCCATCGTTTTCGAATATTAATGAATAATTAATGACATTTTTGTCAAATATGCTTTGGAAGTAGTACGAATGGATAATTATTCATTGCTTCAGAGTTGGATTGTATCAATTTTCTTTCAAGTATCTTGGACAATTTCAATTTCAGAGGGAACGGTCTCAAATGGTCGTATGGTTCTTAAAACATCGTTTGTTGATTCAGCTCCATACATACTTTTATCTAACTGTACCCGATCCTGAAACGAGTTCATTTGAGTCGTGCAGCACGTCATCTAGTCAATTGTTTCCAGACAGCGGACAAGCGCGTGACGTTTCGGCGCAAGTTCCTCAGTCTCCGTCGAGTGCGAACGGTAAGAGTGTTTTTTGAGGTTGCTAATGCAACATCCGCAATATACTGTTATCTGCCAATGTGGAATGTGGAATTCCCAACTCCAAACCCGAATCCATATTGTACATCTGACCAATATTTCAATCTTCATCATAGCTATCGTGTTGTTCATCATTTTTTCTATGGTCAAGTTGACACAACGAAATTTGAAGAAATTGGTGGTGATGCTGGAAATTTGGAGACCATTTTGAACTAAACACTTAATTATTGTTGTATTAACAGAACACTGCATCATTTACACGATGTCGATGGTAATTCAGAAAATGTTTCCAAAAATTTTTATAGTTGAAGAAGGTGTGTGTAACATACACTGCTAGCCAAAGTGGATGTAATATTTGCAACATCAGCATGTTAAAAATATGGTTTTATGGCTACTGATTATTTATAGTTTTTGCGAACGATGATGACGTATCACTTAGACGTCATGTAACAACTAATGAATATCGTGCAATTGTGAAGTGCGCTCGAAATTGTAAATCTACTGATTTGTCGTTATTAGCCAAGTAAGCTTAAAACAACATTACAATAATTTACACACTTAAAAGTCCACAAAGGCGTAGAGTCACATATTGTTCTCGTTTGTATGATCTTGTTTAATTTCTGTGAATTTCTTAGACTTGTATTGTACGCTAATAGCTAGAAACTTCGTATTCTTTTGAAAACAGGTTGTATGTTGATTGGTGATAGTAAAGATAGAACGTGATAATTACGATTTTGTTGAATGCTGAATATCGCATTTTTCAACGGCAAAATCCTCTTTGCATAACATAATACAGAAGTTAACCTCAGACACTATTTTGTGAGACATAATTTTCTATCAGGATCTACGTACAAATGTGGCGAATAGCTGCATACATACGCTGTTATTATGATTGATGTTCATCAAAAAATTGCTCAATTTTGATGTAGCCTCTGTCAGAACTAGAGTACAATATCACTGTTAGTAATTCATCTTAGTTAGTTAAGTGATCTCACGCATCTTTAGGTTATCCGTGCACAATGTTTAAACACAGCAAAGGTATCAGATGGTGCAATGCTGTTTTGCACGGGTTACATTTACTGTTAAATAGTTATTTATCACTGGCTTTATTTTAGAATGGTGCCATATTTTCGCGGAAAACATCATGTGGAGGAGATAATGTATTCGTTAAATTTAAAGCGATCTCAAGTGTTTGCCTTGGTTGATAAATTTAGCGATATTGTTGTTGCTTGTACACATGAAGATGAACTGACTGCTGTTTATTTGGACTAAACAACTTGCGTTTAATGTATATTAAGTGACTTTGTCGTGTTTTATTTAAACCAAGGAAAATTTACGCCTGTCGATTGTAAACAACCTGCTTGGGTCTGGTGATGAGGTTAAAATTATTTCTCACTATTCGCCGCCAATGCTTAACAGAAAAACCTGCAAGAAAAAAGTTGTGCATGGCAACGTCGTTACTCCAACACTGTCATCTTCATCAAAAGTTGGAAGCGAAGTTTTTGCACTCAAGGATTTATCTTACATCGTTCGTGTACAAACAATTTAAAATTATTAGGTTTGTTGTTCTTCGTTTGAATGGATTCGGTTATATTTACGCCGCTTGATTTAAATAAAATGATGTGTAAAATTTGCGGTCGTCAGTATTTTGCGCTGTTCGCAGCTGAGCGATATGTTTTCAGTGACGCAGGTATGTTTATACAAGGAAACATCCGCTAACCCATAAACGGTGTACCACTTATTTTAACTTTTGAGCATGTTCTGGTAAGCAATTTGATTTTTGGTAGTCAAAAGGAAACGGAGTAGTATAAAGAATCTTCAGCGGAGAACATGAGAAGGTAGTGCATTTTTTGCATCAATTAATTCCAACATGGAACTTTACGCTGGATGGTTTCGTCTGGGATCCATTCTGCGTACTTGCATTTGATGCTCCCGCAGCCGGAGGTGAGGCGAAATTAGGTAGTAACAATGACGGTTCATTAGTTAATTTTAGCCAATATCTGCAATGTTGTTAAGTTGTTTGGTTTTACGCTAATTTTCTGCGAACTTTCGGAAATTGTTTCCTGAAAATTGCGTCAAAAGCAGAACGAAAAGCGCTAAACACATAAATTTTGCAAAATTTTACTAGCGAAATTGCCGGAACCTCCGGCCAAAATTCTACCGGAGCCGGAGGCCGATTTTCTGCGGAACCGGAGGCAGACCTCCGGTTGTACCCTGGAATAGTGTTATATAGTAAATTGCTCAAGCGCTGATTATAAACTTGTCTTGGAGGCTATAATATTGCCCCCAGGACGGAATAGAGTTATATAGTGAATTCCCTCTCAAACTCTGATTCGAAACTTGTCTTGTAGGCTATTTTATTTTATTGACTTTGTATAAATTATTGTGAAAGTTCGTTTTACGTGATGCCCAAAAGAAAACCTGGAACGGTTTTGACTAAAGAAAACTGGAATAACGAACCTGAACCAGAAGAGGTGTGCGATTACTGCAGCTTTATTTTTGCATTGTATGTAGAGTTTTTGACATTGGCTCGGGATTCTGATGTTTTTTTGTCAAATCAACTGCAGGCATGCTACACATAAATCCTATTATTCAGCTTGCATGAGAACAGCAAAACATTATTGTAAGTAGATAATAAGTAAAGTGATATTTTAAATACGATGCTTTATAGCTATGTATTTTGTATACAGGAAAATTTTTATTTTAGCGCGGAAATTTTACTGCTGCGGAAGATACAGAGATTGCTAGACGTCGTTTAAAAGTGGCAAAACGGAGGGTTCCAGAAGTAAGCATGCAATGAGTATATTCGTGTTCTATGTTTGAAGTTAAGGCCTTGGTTTGTTTCAAGTTCAGTACACTTTACATAGGTCATATATACTCATTATGAGCGCAGTGCTGTAAAATTCAGAGTCAAAACCACATTATATTACGTAGATGCGGGTTATTTTTTCTGCTTATAACCGCCTTAATTTGTGTTTACTTAGGTTGTTCAAAATTTCATTTTTCTGGGTTTTATAGGGCTCAACAAATGGCGGCGCTGGGATTTTTAGTGGATTTGCTGGTTTTACACCAAACAGTAATGCATCCGAGAAAAACGCGGCTGTGTCAAAGGGGTTATCGCTATTTTCTACTCCAACAACGACCGTTGTGTCAAAATCGCAAACGTCGAAATCAAGTTTTTCTTTTGGACTGAGTAAACCTGGAACGAGGTCCGTTGGCGAAACTCCTGTCGTGTGTTTGGAAAGCTCTTCAAAGAAAATTAGTACGAAGGACTCTCCTGTGAAATTTCATGTACCTCAAAAAAGAAGTAAGCTTGAAACATTCAGCCCGGGAGGTGCTAAAAAAACTGTAACAGTGCAATCACGAATTGCGGCAAATCCAACCACAACAACTATTGATATTGTCAAACTGAAACGAAATCCAGAATTTTTGAAGGATTTAAAAGATTTGAACGAGGGCGTGTTTACTGTGCTGAAAGAGTTCATAGCAACGACACCTCATATTGATCTCCGGCCGACGTTCCGCGATTATTTTAAACACTTCGATGATATTCTGGAGCGAACCAAGTGAGTTACGCAATGTTTTTATGTTACCTTAGTAACACGATAATTTGGTCCTCGTTTCGTTGTATCGAACTATAATGTATTTATTTTATAAATACGTTTGTTTTAATTCTATTGTTTCCGAATTTACTGTATTACAATAGATTTCGTATAAGTTCTTGCATTTCACTATCGCAGTCTCAGGGTGGGGCTTTTGTCCCAGGCAGGGAGCCAACGGAAATCCTGTTTAATATTTGGAAAAATGATATCCGGTATTCGGCATAAATCGACCGGACGCCGAATATTTACGGTGGTATTCCTTAATTTCATAAAACTGCTTTTTTCAAGAGCCCTTTTTAACAGGAAAGTCAAGGAGTTCTAGTTTTGATACGTTGAAGTAAATGTTAAAAATTCAAGCTAACTATTAATTCTGATTCAGTAACATAATTATGTAATATTTTATGCGAATCAAAATACTTCACAGTGTCCAACTGTAGACGTTGTATCCGGTCAATATCTGGTTCCTATAAAAATCACTATCAGGATCCGAGATCTGGTAAATTTTCGGTCGCACAACTTTTGGCTTGTCGTCAGCCTCTTTTGTGCTTAAATATGATTTTAGTTTCAGCGTCATGGTGGTCATCGTTTTTGGAATGCAAAATGAATTTGCTAGTTAGCTATGGTGAAGTTCTTTGAATGTAATTTAATACATGCATAAATTTCAAACAAAGTAACCCGGTTCTAACTGCGATTGTAGACTCATAATGCTCTTTTATGTAAATCAATGCGAAGCCAATGTTATATTCCGTAAAACGTTGTTTGGCAGATTGTCATCAAGCTTAAACAATGAATATCAGTCGTCATCGGAAGAGGCTTCAAGTGTATCAAGTACCGATAAACCTATTATTAGTAAGTAAAATCTTAAGCGAAGGATAACATGTTATGTTTTATTCTAACATTTTAACATAGCGCATTTTGGCTTCATATTACATAACTACGCAGGCGTTAGCATAGTATTGTTTTAAAAACATTATCTCTAGCTATAAAATTTAATGGCACTCGCACACATCTCCACAAGCGAAGACCTGTTACGTCTATGTAAATTAGTTTACGTTTAAGCCTAAGTTAAAGTTATGCCAAGATTTTGATTGCTTTAGCATAAGTATTACTGGCTTGAACGCATGTAACTATTTTGTGAAGAAAACTCAGACCAGTGCTTGATGATGCCTACATTTATGCAGTGTTTATTCAGGGGCACGCAGTTTCATCAGTTTTATTCGCTTTTGAGGTGCAGAGAAACCAAATAATCCGGTGTTTTCGTTGGGGCTTTCGAAATCGGAATCAGTTGCCAAGAACTTTACCGCAATGACAACGAGTTCTCCGATTGCTTCAAAATTCGACTGCTCCGTTAACACTACTTCAGCTTCATCAAATCCGGGTTTTTTTGTAAGTTTTTGACAATAATAATTATGCAAAAACTACTTTATTTTAATGCACGCTGCTGTAGTGTGAACTTAAATACATGAGTTCTTACATATACGCATCAACGATCAGGGTCTCTGTTTTGCTTTTTGGTTTGAGTATAGTTTGTTTTCAAGTATTAATGGTTGTGGCTGTGCAAAAAGGCAATAACACCTTGCGAATTGGTGTTCAAATCAAGAAACCACTGCTAATGATATTAAGTTACGATATATTTAATGAAATTGGCTATTACTTCAAGTTAGGTAATTCATAATTTGCAAAATTGCAAGTCATTGGCTTGGGTGGGTGATGCAGTGATCTGTCAGATTTGAAAAGTTCTAGTTTGTGGAATACCGCATAGCGTCACTAGATGTATTGGCAAAACCTTACAGCGTGGACCTAGATTTTGGCATTGTAGTTGATTCTATATTGTTTATTTGTCTGCTTAGAGTTTTGGAATAAAACAAGCATCTACGATAACTAATGCATCCAGCCTTGGTTTGCCAGCTGCTCCAGTCACGTTTACGTCAAGTTCAGCGTCGATCACAAAAGTTGCATCGGCACCGAGTTTCAGTTTTGGTTTATCGCAACATATGAAGCCAAATTCTGACGGTAGCAATCCAATTTTTAGTTTTGGGAAAACGCTAGTCACTGGTGAAAAATCATTAATCGGAAAACCCGCGCAACAACAAAATTCGTCAAATGCGGGTTAGTAATATAACGTATTACATGCAGGCGTACCAGTAGTTAATTTGGTTAAATCTATGGCCGTAGTTACTTCGCAATTAGCAAGGCTTGAAATAATTGTTGTCATTTTGGTTGTAATGCGACGTTCAGAATAACTTTAACTATTAGGCACAGGATTCAATATACGGTGTAGTTAATAAGTTGCAAATTTTAAAACTGCTACACATTAACATTATCGTAACGGTGAAAACACGTGTACTTTTATCTTTAGCATATTGTGTTTTCGCTTTATCTATTACACAGCGTAAGGTCGTCTTTTTATTGCAAAATAGCCGCTATATTGTTTATCTTTCCTATGTCGATTTTCCAGCTGAACCGACAATGCATATTGTGCATGATGGCGACACACAATGGCATATGCAGATCTTAATGTTATGGACAATACTTTCAAATGCTTTATGCATCATTAGCAAAGCTCAAATTATCATATTTTATTGTCATGATATAATCATTTTACATAATTTTAACGTGGAGATCAATCACTGCACTGATTTCTTTGGCTGACTGATCAGTTAATCTCGATAAACTTGTTTACAGGAGAAACTGGTGAAGATGAAGATAAGCCACCTGTAGTAGAGGTTTTTGATGTTGAGGAAGAAGGCTCGCTATATTCTAAAAGGTTTGTACAGTTTTTAGGGTTTGGTGTACTACTATTTTGAATTCTTTTTCTACTTTCATACTTTGTTACTATTTTGAATTCTTTTTCTACTTTCATACTTTGTTATAGACCTCGAGGTTCACTTTATTGACCCAAGTATAAATGATGGGAGTTTCGGTCTCGGCAAGTGTCGGTGTTTGGCAGTTCTCGGTCTCGCTTTTTTGAGTCTTGGTGGTTGTGAACCGAGGCCACATGTCGAGGATTCAGCAAATGTATGATTGTATTTTGACTGTATTGGTGAAGTGATGGCTGGTGAATAAAATTTCACTGCGAAAATATGAAATTTTATTGTAACGCAATAATTTATTGTGAGCAGATATTTTCAAAAAACACAAAAACGCTATCAAAAACTTTTAAAAATATGAAAAACACGAAGAATTACGAAAAAGCATACAAATACTTTATTTTGAAAATTTTAGTTTTTTTCGGTTATGACCAAAGATTGATGGGACCAAGACTTTTCTTAGACGGTCTCGGTAATCAGGTCTCGGTATCGGTTTTTAACCGAGACCGCCCATTTCTGCCAAGTATTGGAAGTTGAGGTTTTTGATGTACAACAAATGCTTCACCACCTACATTTCGTCTCGTTCCATTTTCCCCCAGGTTTGAGGCTTGTCCTCTCTCACGAGCAGCCAAGGGAAACTCAACTAAACTTGATGGACTTGTTTGAGTCATATATTTAATTTTTCATTTCAGATGTAAACTATTTTTTATGAAAGATGGTAACTTTGTTGAAAAGGGTCTTGGCACCTTACACTTGAAATTAACAGGCGAAGGAACGGAGGTGAAAAAGCAATTGGTTATTCGGGCAGGTACTAAATTAGGTATGTTTATTTATTAATTGCAATTTTACACAGGCGTTTTGTAATAAAATGCTGTCTTGTATTATTTGTCTATATTGTAGTGTAACCCAGTTGACTTGTAATTCCAGTATGAGTACCTCTCATTTTAAAAAGTTAAAATAAATTTCTGATTGCTTTATTATTGTCAAGCTATGCGTTAGTGTTGTGTTGAGAGCTGTTGCTGTTGGATGATTCCAAAACCCTGCCTGAACTGGTCTGGCGAACCAGTCAGTGGCCAGTTTAGCTTTACTTGACATGATTCTGAGTAAGCCAAAGATTGTTGGTCCAATTGAATTGTAATTTTAGTATAAGCCTAACCTTGATGATAATATACATGATGTTTTATTTTCAACAGGTAACATTTTGCTCAACATAGTTCTGACCAAAGATATACCATTGGAACGTGTTGGCAAAAATAATGTACGTTTTGTGTGTGTGCCGTTTCCACCGCTAAACGCAAAAGCTTCTACCGAAGAACAAACGAAACCTGTTACAATGTTGCTTCGGGTTAAAACAGCTCAAGACGCTGACGAATTGTTGACAGAAATGACAAAATTTGTTGACAAAAATGATTGAATCTAGTATATATGTAATGTTTTTGCTAGGGCCGATAGTTTCATCAGTTGTTGGTGATAACATTTGAATAAGTGAGTATTGCGAAAATTTGTACATTCTCAGCATTTGATGATTGTAGTACTGTGCAAAATTTGCTATCCTGAGCGGTTGCAGTTTTTTGTTTGATGACCTATTACTAACTGCAGATAGGCGCTGCACAAAGCCGAGTTCTATGGCATAAATTTAACGGTAGAATTACATTCATTTGCAGCTGTTCAACAAGTGTAATATAATTTTTAATCTGTGAATCAACTGAAGTCTGCGTCACGTAAGTATTTATGGCTTTTCTGTAGTAATTTACAATAGTGTATACGCATTCGAAAACAGATTCCTAAAACCAAACAAATCGAGCAGTGATCGCCAATTACTCAATATTTTTTAAAGACATGTTTACTGTTGTGATTCAGGCTTTTTGTGAAGCCATATTCACACGTGCAAGTATTTTCACGGGTTTTCTTGCAGCTGGAAATATTTGCAAAGAAACATCGTTTTCATTCTGAATCTTGACATGAATTTACATGAATAATTTGCAGACTACTGCAATAAATATCAAGCATAAGCCGTAAATTAAATTCAGCCAATGATGATGAATTAATTCAACTTGCCAGGGTATGCATACCTATGAATTAATTTTTGGCGCATATTCATCATAATTAAATGCAGCTGCAAGTTCTTAATTTTTGAAAAAACTTGCAGGTGCAAGTTTCACCTGCAAGAAACATTCACGCATAAAGAAGACACTACACGAAATTTCTTGATTTGAAAACGCTTTTGGACCGATACTGTTTCTGTTTAGAGCTTAAATGAAAACAAGCCGCGCCGCAACCGCTGTGGACTGACAAATATCAAACAAGTTTGATAGGTGAATTAATTAAAGCCTCTTGAATAAACTCAAAACAACTGAATTATCAGAATCACTCAACAACATTTCTTCCAATTGGCCAATTAAAATGCAGGTGCAAGAAATTCAAGCAACTTGCAACTGCGCTCACACGTGTGAATTAAATTTAATAGCGCGAAATCTAGTGAATGATTTGCAGGGGCAAGAACTTCAAAGCTGTTTTGTGACCATACTTGCCCATGCAATGTGCATATGCGAGTTCTTGCTGCAAAAACTTGCACGTGTGAATACGGCTAAACGTTTGTTTCGAATAATTCGCATATCATAACAAGTATCAGTGCTTGATGAATAAATATTGCTTGTCTATATTTGGGGTGCAGCCGGAACTTCGATTCGCATTGCATAATATAAAATTTCTACTGCTTTTTTAAAGTTGCCTTATAAATCCTGATTATAAACGCTTGAAATAATCGATTTCAAAGTGTTTATTATCGTTAAATCTTCTAGCTTTAGTTTCGGCTAAGTTACGTTCACTTCTGGTTACGCCCTACTATTTACACTGAACTGTCTTCAATCAATACCTATAACAGTAAAATTTCGTGCTTGACTGATCATATGAGTAGAAATTTAAGCTATTTTGTTTTTTGTAAAACTATGAACAGTACATGTTCATGTTTGATTTAGACATTACACTATTTACTTAGGTGCCGAAATAGATACCAGGAATATTAAACTGAATAGATTAGAAGTGGTGGAAATGGAAAAGTATTAAAACTTCGTTATGTTTCATGTAAAAATTTAACAATAATGCTAAGCCAAACCTCCACTAAAGAAGATTACTGTAAAGACAACCATATGCATTATACAGCCTGGCATGCATTCAGTACGCCATTGAAGCCATAGCAACAAGGTTCCGTTCTTTTGCAATTTCGCGCAACTTCAAACCAATTTTGTTTGTTAAACATTCCATCGCGTGCTGGCCGACAGAATGCGACTGGATACATTTGGCTTCTACAAACTTCGTAATCGGGCTCTTTATTCTAAACATGCATTTTTTCGGCTTTGGCCGGATGTACTGTGTCGCTGTGGAATTTTTGGTATCTTGCCTAATTCTACTGTTAGGACGTTCTTTTTATTTTTTAATTTTCTGTCTGCAATGTACATAACTGGTTTCGATGATGATTATTTTTCAGCAGTATGGTTGTTAAGCGTTAACCCCTTCTCACGTTGAGTTGCCTGTAGGCAACTCAGCGCAGTGTATATACGTTAAATAGTATATATTGCACCGTGTTTAATAATTGCAACACGTATATATAATAGTACTAAATCACCACAAGACGCGAGAGCCCCTCGGGCTCGAGGGTCAAGCTCCTAAAACTGAGTGGTGATAGTATACGCCTCCCACTCCAGTCACTGGAGTTCAAATCCTAGCATAAAAGTAGGTCTCAGGAGAAATAGAAAATATTCATGTGAGAAAGGGTTAATTACTGCCCTTCAGTATATAATAATAAAATAGTAAATATATAACGGAAGTAAACTAGTGAATTTGCTACAAACTTGTTTGTAAAAATGGCTTTTTTGGCGCAAAAATTACCGCATGCTTGTTACTGGAGCCTTTCCCGTTTTAACGGCAGATTGGCGCAACAAGTTAAACTATTGTCAACTGATGCAAACAAAGCAGAACCTTTGGTGTTGTCAGAAATCGATTCCAATGGTTTTAGGCGGCTCACACTGAACGATCCTAAGACCAGGTAATCAACCTGTTTACTTCTTTGTCGGCCCTCGAACACGATCGTACCTCTTTAGTTTTGGATCCAATGGTGCTTTTGAAATTGATTTTGTCTTGCAATCTCGGATCGTTTTTATTACGGACCCACCCAGCTTCGATTTGGGGGGGTGGTGACTACGGTGCACATCTTAAAAAATCAGGTTTATTGAATTGTGGCCATCAAACCAATGGGCTGGAAAAAATCTCTTGTGCTTAAGCCGAGATGTCAGAACATGGATGAATGGCTGAGGTGCAACGACTTGTTTAAAACGTGAAAAAAACTTAATTAAACATTAAGTTATAAAGTAGGTTCCAATTTGTTTTATCAGCCTGGATTTGATACATTTCGAATCAGTGGTTGGAAATCAGTTATTTCTTTCTAAGCGTTAATCAAGTAACATTACAGGTGACCTTAGCACAGCTGGTATGAATAGTTGTTAACGAAATATTCGGTGCAACGGTTTGGTACCTTTAATTCTAACAGCATCTAATCTACCAGCTACTTTTTAGATGTCTACTTTTTAACATTTGAAATATTGACATGTTCGAATTCTTGCTTTCTGTCTGTCTATAATCCAACAGCAAAATGCTACAGCAGAATTTTGTTCTGAATTTGGCAGCTATTCTAAATTTTTGAACATTGGCTTTTTAACCGCTAATATTCCTTACGTTGAAGCGGTTGTTGCATACAGTTTTTGAGAAGGATATAAAGTTGGTATATCTAGGAATGCGCTGTCCATTGCAATGCTGGAAGCTCTTGAACAGGAACTGACCTCGTCAAGCAATGAAAAAGATGTTCGTATAATTTGTCTTCGAGCGAAGCCGCCAGTGTTTTCGTCTGGTCATAATCTAAAAGAACTGGTATCAAAGTTTTAATTTACGTAAAATTTACGATTGCAGTATCACAAGTTTCAGAATCCGTAATTAATGTTACCGTGACTATAAATTTTTATTATTGCTATTCCTGAAAATAGATGCTAAGTAACCTTGCTTTGTATTGCACCTCGTTCAGCGAAATAATTTTTCTTATTTTTAGAGAGCAGAAACTGGTCTCGCATTCCAGTCGAAAGTGTTTGCGACATGCACTCGCGTCATGAAAGCAGTCCAAGACATTCAGATTCCTGTGATTGCTGAGGTTGCAGGTAATGTATGACAAAATATTAGCACATAGTTTCAGAATTCCTTTTGAACTTCGGGTTGTTCTGTGATTTCAACTGTCCACCGAACGCTGAGTGTCCAGCATAAAAAATATACATAATTAAAACTGGAAAACTCCACAAACGTATTCTGGGCAACGTTCCAGTATTACTTTGTTTACGATGTTTTCTTAGAACACAAACGTGACTTTTCGGTGAAAAGAAAGTTTGCATGCTGATTGTGCATTGGCTAAGTTACTGACTAGTAATATTAATTGTTGATTCTACAAGCTATCCCTATTTTACTTTGCTACATTTTATCTAACCATGCGTTCAAATCGCCAAATTGTTAAGCTCCAATGTTTCTTATTGCACGGTTAGTCGTGCAGTTTTGTTGCAAGTGTAATAATTATTCGTTGAA
Source organism: Enoplolaimus lenunculus (assembly GCA_030248215.1). Classification (NCBI taxonomy): domain Eukaryota; kingdom Metazoa; phylum Nematoda; class Enoplea; order Enoplida; family Thoracostomopsidae; genus Enoplolaimus; species Enoplolaimus lenunculus. The sequence goes on from JASANG010004122.1 coordinate 62,843, forward strand.
GTAGTTGTTTACAAACAGTGCATTAATCTATTAAAAATGTCCGATTCGGCTTATTTTACAACTTTTGCGTAAAATGAAAAACACATCTTCGCATGTTTCGTTTAGAGGCGCTCTTACCTTGTTTATTTCTTTTACATGCAGTACGGTAAATCTATGTTTTTCATTCTCAACTTAAGTGCGTCGGAAACGATCGCATTGAAAAACCGGATAACGGTCTTGGTTTTATTTCCATAACCGTCATCGAAAATGCGACCTTAAACCTTCAATTTATGGCTAATTTAACACCGAGTTCGAACTTCTATTGCCAACTTGGTTAGAATTAATACCTGGATATCCGGATTGTTCGGTTATTAGGTAACACGTAGCTTAATTTGCTTGTTGAGTAGTGGAGACCCTGACGACAGCTGACTAGACACTACAAGTACCTGTGTAGGCACGAACCTTACCTTAAGATTATAGAATCTGTGCGCTTTAATGAGAAATTATAGTTTTGTGTAATCTTGCTTGAGCCCTTCTGCAATTCTTAGCATGGAATAAGATAATTCTTAACGGAGCATTAGCTTTATCTATACGAATTAATGCTAAAACTACCTATTACACATGCGGCAAAAAATTCAATCTCATGTCAAAAGTCGTCGGGCGTTCAGTGTGCACAGCAACACAGTTAATGTCAAGAAGGATTCTGCTGAATTTTCATCCTGCTGCTACAACACTAGTAGCTACAACTTGAAATATCAGCATATGATGTGCAAAAGGGTGGTGCAGTTGGCTGAGAGTTCGCACCATCTATTCGAAGGTTGTGAGCACAAATCTTCTACGCACGGCGCTAGACCGCAAAACTCCAGGTTCTGGCCAAGCTGACCGAGGGTGACACAAATAAGTTTTAGATGCTTCGTTTCTTACGTTCATATATGTCCTGGACGCGAAATTGTATTCACTACGCTTAAAATCACTAGCTATGTATGACAAAGGCTTGAATTAATATTTTTTCAACAAATCTAAATTTTGTTGTGCTTTAGAATAACCAGGTTTTTGAGATCAAAAACTGATCCCGCGGCGGCATAAGTCTCGCACAAAATTTTTAACATGCGGTTTTACCTTTCCGAAATGAAGTCTTGTGTCCTGTAAGTAGCATACGATTCGTTATCGTCACAGTATTCGTTTCGGATCTTGATTTCACTTGACTAAAAATCTGTGTTAAGTGAAAGTAGCAGTGGTAAAGGCAGTTATTTGACTCAGGTTGATTATTGTCTTTTGATTCGCTATATTGAATATTTCAGGCCACGCAGCAGCAGCAGGGTGTCAGCTAATAGCATCATGTGATATTGTCGTTGCATCGCATAGTGCTAGTTTTTCAACACCTGGGTACGCCAGCAATCTTAATTCCTCTTCACTTGCTTTGAAATTTGTTTTCAAACAAATTTGTGGTATAAATACCGAACTGCTATTGTCGATGGTGTTTCCGTGCAAAAATTATGTGTTTGTGCTGTATTTTACTACATATATATAATATATGTCGTAGCCGCGGCACCAAGTCAACATCACCAATGATGGCTAGCCACCGCGACGACCGGAACTTAGCACGTCTGAAAGACTCGGACTATCTGTGGAACAGCGTGGCAGCAAATGTTCAGATTCGGTTTTGGATTCAGCAAAAGTGGCTGTTCGGATTCGAATTCGGCTGTGAAAAAGCCGAATCCAAAAGCCGAATTCAGCAATGTTTAGCAATAGATGATTACATTTTTTAAAGAATAAAAATTTTAGATTACGTGTCTTATAAATCAATATTTTTTGTTTCATGTGACATCTTAGAAATTAAGTCAGGTAACAGATATATCTTCAGCGTTTAAAAGTTATGCCGCTGGCACAGCCTTGGTGTTGAGAAACAAATTATTCATACATCGGTAATTTAGCACTGGATTCGGATTCGGTAACATCGTGGAACCAGCACCATTTTGCTGTGGAATCGAGCAACTATCAGAGAAATAGATTTTTCGTTTCAAATATGTTTTAAAAATCCAATTCTATTTTGTGAGTTTAATACGGTGAGGAAAATGCATATGCAGTGATGACAGAGAGCCAAGTATATTGGAAAACGAGCAAAGATGGCTTCGCGTATAAAATAAGAACGATAGGAATGTACTTTCAAAACTTAAGTAAGCTTTAAAGTTTCGAAGTCAACTTTATTTGGTCCTGGAGTCATTTATGCGCTACAATTAAAGTTTCGAAGTCAACTTTATTTGGTCCTGGAGTCATTTATGCGCTACAATTAGTGATAATTGACGTTTATGGACTCTAATTGTGGTTTAGGGACTCTTATTTCGGATACGGACTTCTATTGATTGGGACCCAATATGGACACACCACCCTCTTATTACCCGCCTCTTATCCGCGTCGCTACAGTACTACAGTACAGAGTCGCTAATTTATAAACTACGGAACAACACGCTAGTTATAGGCATGTTTAGTCTGGAGCAAGGTTCCCTTCTCTATACAAAGTTGGGTTTATTATTATTATTATTCGTTTAGCATTAAAGCTGGCTTATTTTGCTCGACTCCTGGTGTCGCAGTTTCGCGGGCCGTTCCACGTAAAGTTGCAATGGATATGTTGCTTACTGGTCAACCAATTGATGCAAGCAGTAAGCATTACGGAATAGCAAATGAACTCGTTAATTTGATTTGTCATCTACGTAGTTATATTTAGAGTCCGAATTCTGAACTGTGTAGCACTTATCAGCAGTTGGGCATAAGTCATAGCATTCGGCCCTGTGAATGTATTTAAATTTGATTTGCTCTTCTTCTGTGTAAATTTTGAGGTCCGTATAAGCATTTGAAAATTGAAAGAAAGCACTCGTAGGCGAATCTTTGTTAATGCATTTTCAGATCAATTTAGCTAAAAATACGCGCTGATTTCACATGAAGCATTAATAGAACAAGCTTATTGTTTGTAAAACATGAAACTTTTGTTTATTAAAAACTTTTTAAGTTTTAATGTAGGTTACACACATAATTTTGTTAAATGTGTAATAGCGATGTAAAGTTTGGGATTTGAATTCTAATTGAAGAATAAAATGTTAAAAACAGAATTAATAAAAAATTAAATTAAAAAAGATTGTGTGTCATATAAAGTTTAAAAACAGTTGCTTTTAAAAAGATTGAATTTATTTGATAATGAATAATTAAAATACTACAAATGCATTCAATATTCAATTCTTTCGAGTAAACCAACATTACTTAATTGTGTTGTTATAGCAGATTGAGTTTAGTTGTGGCTCAAACGACCTACCGTATACTTGTTATGGTAGCGCTATAGTGTGTTGTAATTCATCATAAAATAACAGTTCAATCGTTTTAAAAGCAACTGTTTTAAATTTCTATATGACACACTATATTTTAAAATTTAATTTTTTATTAAGTCTGTTTTTAACATTTTATTCTTCAATTGGAATTCAGATCCCAAACTACATCGCTATCGGATGGCGCTTGGCCGGATGTCTTCAAAACTATAGTGCCACCCTTACACGTCGAGCGGTCAGCTCACCCAAAGTGTTTTACATAACAAACTATACTTGTAGCTGCTCTTCGGGCCGGACTTGTAAGCCGAGTAGTCGCAGACGATGAACTCGAAGCTGAGGTCAGTGCAGCAACATTGTTTAAATTGCATTGATTATTTGGGGTCTTGTAACAGCTTCCCACACAGGCTTAGGCTTAGTTTTAGGCTGTTAGGCATAGAAAATAGCTTACCTAAACCTAATCCTGAGTTTAAACCTAAGCCCTAGCCTAAGTTTTAACCATATAGAAAAAATATGGGGGAAATGTATGTACAAAAGCCACCAATTGTTACAGTACACTTATCTACTTTGCTTTAAGTGTGCTGAATGAAGAATATTGTTTGACATAGTAGTCTAATGTGTTGTCTATTTCATTTAGTTGCACACGAATTAAGCCGGTAATAAGGGCCACTATGCTAAGTTATACAATGTAGTGCGATGGATCTTTTAGTTTGTCACTAAGATGCAAGTATACATCGCCATGTTTGTGTGCGAAGATTGGGAAATGTTTTGGCCGTACTGTAGTGACCCGAATAAGAAAGGGGCTGATATTTATTTCGCCTCTCCAGAGCGTACCCCCCTTGTTTTTATCTTACGGACTGTTATTTATTTTTAACCCGCCCTTCGCTGTCCTTCGTTACTGATATATATTCGATATTGCAACTATCCGTTGAATTGAACTTTTTTTGTTTTGCATCAAAAGCTTGAGCGATAATGCAAGGTTATACTTTGGAATGTTATTTTCAAACCTGGAGTCATTTATGCGCTACAATTAGGGATAATTGTCATTTATGGACTCTAATTAGGGTTTAGGGACTCTATCCGCTTACGGACTCTTGTTAGGGATACGGATTCCTATTGATCGGGACTCAAAATGGGGACCCCCTCTTACTACCGCTCCCCCTCTTATTCGGGTCAATACAGTATATATGTCAAGCCTACACGTTGAACATTTAATTTTTGTTTAACAAACTCTTGATGGTTTTGTTATTTTAATTTCCACATTTAATATTTTGAGTTAATTTTTTGTTACGAAATAAATTTAAGAAATCGCCAGATTTGTTACAGGTCATGAAAGTTGCTCGTCAAATATGCGAATTCAGTAAACCTGTGATTGCAATGGGCAAATCGTTGTTCTATTCTCAAATTGCAACCGACCGTAACACTGCATACAGGTTTGCTTGTTTATATGTGAAATACTTAATTTTTTTGAAAAATAATTAAATTTAATTTTGGTACAAAGTTTAATAAATATTACCGCTTCAGCTGCAAGTGAGGTAATATGTTATAGTTAAAATAATGTTATAGTAGCAAAATTACAACATTTCACGATAGGTTGTCAGGGTTTCCCATTTTTCGACAATTGGCAATTAACAATTAAATAATTGTCTCACAGATACAAATAACATCATTGCATACTACCGGATTATATCAAAGTGGAAAAAATTACTAATCTCAAATAAAAGCGTTCTATATATATCCACAATGGATGATCACTGTTTCAAGTTAAACTATAGCATGCAAATCGGTACATTGGTACATTCTCTGTAGACATGAATCTACTCAGCGCGTTCTGCGGTTTTTGCCTTCCCCATCAATTGTATGGGGTATGTTCTTATATTTATCTAATTGTTATGTGGTGGTTAAGATCGTTACTCCGCTAGTACTTTGTTTAGTGTTGTAAGCAACGTGTACCCTCTACAAACCAGGTAGGTCAAGTCAAAACGCATAGCTGTGCTGATAGATGATGTACCACGCAGTTTTTCGCAAATTTGTTACTCTTGTACAAAGCATCATTATCGACTTTTGATGTTATCGGTTGCAGGCGACGACGCTGCGATCGTTACAGCTTGTTAATTTTGTTAATTTTTTTACAGGTTGGCTGAGAAAGTGATGCTTGAAAATTTACGATTAGCAGACTGTCAAGAAGGAATTAGTGGTTTTGTTGAAAAGCGAAAACCAAACTGGACGCATGCAACGAAAACGTTGTATTGAAAAAGCGTCTCGATCGCGGTTGTTTCTTTAATCCGTTTGAAACATGTAGCCAGCGGGGGCCAGAGCAGGGCAACTATCAAATCTTGATATTTAAATATCTGTATTTTCTATTTTCTCGCATGTCATTTAATATTTTTAACTTAATGAGTAAAACAACACCGAATAGTTGTCGAATTAATGAAACACTGTGTGCAGTTCTCGGCTTCGGTTTTGCAAAATGCCTTGGGAATTTGACAGTAATTTGATAGTCACGTTTCGTTTTGTGAGCGCCTTTTAGATTGTGATTTTGTGCACCTACAGCAGTTGAGACGGTATTTTGTCCGACTATTTTATAGTTTGCTCGTCCGCCCAAGTAGACACGCTTTACTTCTCGGCATGGCGTAGCCAGATTTAAGGTAACCTATACAGTACAAGTAGCTGTACAATTTTCTGAACTTCAACCAAAAAACAGCCTACAATGAACATGTATTGCGGATAAATATTCAAACCAATCTTTGAGATGCACTGGCTAACATGCTTTAGTGCTTGATATATGCTAGCAAATATTTTGGGCCTTTTCGGTTATTTCCATTCTATCCGGCATTTGCCAAAAAATGGTTTGATTTTGAAAATTTGTCCATATTTGAACTTCTCGTGACCTCCCCTCGCATCTCTTTCTACTTTTTCTTTATTTTTTTTTTCTCTTTTCTACCTTTTGCTTTTTCATTTCTTAAACAAAGTAATGTAGATATATTCCATGTACATGAATGTTTGAAAAATTCGATTTTAAGGTCCTAAAAGGTCGCCTCTTTGGGACCCAAAAAATGATTTTGTCTAAAACATAGCTAAATCAGGTGCCATTCGACTCAGGTTGTAGAGCTGAGTCAAATTGAGTTAAATGCTTCACAATCAAGACGTTTGGTTAGCGAGTCGTTCTCAAATAAAACTGATTTGTCGCAGCGAAGTGTGAATTAAATTTGTTCGTAGAACATGGGAAGCCATGACAAGCTCCAATATGCTTAAATTTTCGAAATCCAACCATTTTTTCGGTAATTTCCGGTCGGGATAGTGATATGCGACCGTTTGTACAATTTGAATAAACTATCGTATGACCAAAATTAAAGAATTTACAATTTGAGTAGATACTTTCTGCGCAAAGCCAGCAATGTGCAAGAGTTTCCTGCCCGTATACAGAGGGGAGACGAGGGTTTAACAGTCCGGGATATATTTTACCCCTCCACCCGAGAAAAGGTTTGCTCCTGCACGACCTTTTTTTAAATAGTTTTAGCCTTATCAATGATGTTGAGCTCGCTACAGGCCTTAAGAGTACCCTTTAACTTTGACCCTTTATCACTTTTCGCTTTTTTAATACGGTTACAATAGGTTTTTCGATATCACACTCGCTGGGGCTCGTCTGCACTCCTCTATAATGTGTCTCCATTTTAAAATAAATAATTTCACTGAGATTGCGTTGATAAAGTTTTTTGTTGTTTTTGAACCTTTAGCATTTTTAATAATGTGGCGAACTTCCGTGCCTGCAGCAAAATTCATTCGCATAATATAAACGTTTCAATGCGAATTGCGATAACGCTATACATTGGTCGTTAAAGCAAAATAATTGCTAGATGTGAGAGACTTGGCCGCAATAATTGTCACTCATTTCAGCAATAATACAGTAAATTGATTGTTATGAATTTAATACTGTCACATTGGTTCAGGCTCGTTAGCGGGTAGTGTTATCTTTTAGTATGCCACAAGCGGTGTGCAGCGTTTTTAATAGAAACCAAAAAATACCTTTTAAAGATGCTAACAAATTTATTTTTGACAAGTCTATCATTTTTTCAAAACACTCTATTTGGTTGGTTATGTATGATATACAAAAATTTGTATATATGGATAATATGTATATATTGTACAGTTTCCATCTGTAAAATTTAATTTCAGGCGAAGAATCGAACGTAGTTTATAATCACTCCTAAACCATAATACCTTGAATTTATACACTATTAATTTGATTAGACAGATGCACCAAAGGAAATAAACCCTTTTCACGCATTCTTTTTGCAGAACAAACTGTTCGTGTCCGAATATTTTTCAGTATTGGAAAATACGCATGTGAGGCGTTCCAGCTTTAAGAATGTAGATTTCGTTATGTTACGTATACCTATACAGCTTGCATTGACCTGCTTGGGAAGGCGTTTACAGAATATGAAGTTAGTTCTGTCTTACGACTCGCCAGATTGTTTAACCGCCGGACGGTGACCGACGGTACCGGACCAGTGACACACGACGACCGACTGTGACGGACGGCGCCTGACGGTAATAAAGTATAGCGCATCCCTAACAGTGAGAAATGCATTTAAACCGGTACATCATACTAATACATTTCCTGCGGTAAATACAGTCATCTATAGAGATAGACTTTCATTTAGCGTATCTAGTGGTAGAGTATTCGCTAGATCTGTTGGCTGAGAATTCGAGCCATTTTCCGTATGCCTGCCCTTCCACAGGCGTACCTTTCGCTGAAAAATTGCTAATCGATAGATTTTTATATTTTCCTTGTATTCTTTATAAAATGATTCAACTTTGGTGGACATTATTTCTTTCATTTGCCGCAGTCACGGGATTACTCGCAACAGCTCGCAATGAGTCAGAACCATCAAATATTGTATCGAATCACAACTGCGACATATCGAAGAAACGTGATCGAACCAAAGTGATGAAATTTTTGAACGAAACATACCGCCGGCATCCGCGTGTACCACCAAATTCAAACGCTGCAACCAACATAATCATCGAAATTCACGTTCAAGATATTTCTGAATTGAACGAAACAAACAAACATTTCGTTCTTGATTTGTTTTTCAGTCAAATTTGGCAAGATGCTCAGTTGAGTTTTGCTCAACTCAAACATTGTCGCAGTAATGTTACGCTGGATCCGGCGTTTCTGTCGTCAATTTGGACACCAAACATTTGTATCATTAACGCAAAACACTCAAAAGTTCATCGGTCGCCAACGGAAAATATGTTCGCTATTTTGTACGAAGACGGAACGCTGTGGGTAAACTATAGAATGCAGGTGAATTTGAAGAAAGTTGAAACGAAATATACCATGCAAAAATTTTCACTCACTAATTCACTAATTTCCCCTATATCGTTTTCTTCCGCATTATGGCGCAGGATTTATGATAGTGTTGTACTTTTGGACCATTTAGCATGGGCGTAGCCAGGATTTTTGTTTGGGGGGCACACAAATACTTTAAAATATAGTGTGTTAATCAATTTTTATCAATTAGCATATGCAGCAGCAGTATGGTGCAAAACGGAACTGGATTTAGATGGAACCGGAATCAAAACTACAAATTTTGTGACAATACGTATAATTTGTATTAACAAATATATTAATTTATGGTATCTGTTAGCTGGCAACATTTACAAAAACGTCGCACCAACATAGTGGCATTGTTTTGGTTCTGTAAAACCAAACTACAATTAATTATTGTTATTTCAAAATAAAACGGTAGTTTTGTTTGTAGATGTTGAGATCAAGAGAATTTTTATGCAACCAAAGTATGATTAAATTAAAATTGCAAATGTTCAATAGGAATCGAAACGTCGTTTTGAATCGGAATTCTAAAAGCCTAAGACAAGTTTAATCTAAGCGCAACAAAAAATATTCTTAATATTTGAGCCTACTCTACAGCGGTCTTGTGAGAAATTGTCCAACGCAGCACCGCTAAAAGTAACATGGGCTGATGATTGTACGATAAAGCTCGTATACTTGAATTGGTTACATCTTCTTGGAAGTTAAAACGTCTCATGCCCATATAGTTCGAGGGAAAGGTGACGTTTGATAGAATCTCTGATGCAGTGGTATAAATCAGACGGAGACAAACCAAATCAACTAATTCATAGGGCCAGCGTTAAGATAGTCGGCCCCCCAAACAGTTCCAAGGGACCCCCAATAAAATGTTTTACAACTCTAACTTCGTAGTCAGCGAAAAAAATTTTTAGTTTGCCAAAATGGAGCCCCCCAGGGTCAGCCCCCCAATTGAGGGCTTGGGGGCGCTTCCGCCGGCAATGCCTATTCAAGTGGTCAACGCAAGTATGTATTAGTCAGTAACAATCTTCTAAACCAAATGTTTTGGTTATCCGAAATAGAAATTTGATTACGGATATCGGGATAAATATCCGGCAAAAATTGTCGGATATCGGGATATGAAAAAAATCCAATGCCCACCGCTACCTAACACAGGTAAAAGATGTTATTTAATGCCTTTTCATGTGAAAAATCACCCTTACTTGATCTAGGATAATGGGAACGAATTGCTGTTATTTGTAAACAGCGATAACCAATAAAATTCACAATACTGCGTATGTTAGTTATACAACAGTTTTGATTGTCGGTTCAATTAATAGGAAAACATCAACAACTAGTGTGGGAGTGAAACGCACAGGACATCCTAGTTTCAATTTATTCAAAAAGTTTTCCAAAACCGTTGCCTTTATTCAGAAAGTTTTCCAAAGCCGTTGCAGGGCATGGCTGCCTTGGCCTTTCCTGGCTACGGTCTCGTTATTTGGATGTCTTCGGAAACCGGACCACTATGTACACAAATTACAGTGCAGCGCCGTAAATCAAATCGCAGCCCATAAATTGGCAATTTTTTTGATTCGCAGGATTGTCCGGCGCAAAACGACATCATACTATTATAGCACAGCATTAATGCTCCGTTTACAATATAAATTTTATGCTCGCCATCAAAATAGATTCATGCCAGGAATAACAAAACCGTTTAAACCCTGCTTCAATGAAAATTTTCCGCTCACCCTACCTGAGCATTTGTTTAAAGGTCAAAGCTCCGTGCGATATTGATCTGAGAACGTTTCCGTTTGATGTTCAATCGTGTCATTTAGTGTTCGAAAGTTACGACTATGACATTCGCGTGGTTAATTTGTTTTGGTTTAAACATCCGGTGTCGATAATGAAAAATCGCATTGATTTGCCTGATTTTACACTATCTGGATACAAGCCGTATTCAAGCTTAGTTTTGTCAACTGGCGGTGTTCGTAAAAGCCTTGTTGTCGAATTCAAGTTTATTCGACGCTATGGATATTATATTCTTCAGGTACCCGTTAAAATTAGCAGGCTGCAGTTTTTACCAATTTAGGCATACAGACTATTTAAGTTTTGATGATATAGACACCGCAATTTGTTAAAAAATTTAACGTTCTGCTAGCAAATGCTAAATAAGCGACATTGTGTAACGAACAGTGCGGTTACCACCACGACCCCAAGAGCTCTCGCACCCTTATTTCACTCCGGCTAACTCAACGAATTAGACACGATCGTAAAAAAATTTGCTAAATTTAGAATATTTCAAAGCGTTCAGACGCATTAAAAGTATATATTATATTTTCGCCAATTCGCAAATTTTTTCAACTAAAGCATTGGACTGCTTTCTATCATGAACATAGCATGGGTAAACAGCACGGAAGCCTTGGTGTTGCTTAACCACAAACGGCCTAGGCGGATCACATGCGGACATTCGTGATCGACATAGGGAGGCCTCGCAAGGAGTGGCCTCAGACTGACTGTGTTCTGTAAATAAAAATGCGCAGTATATCTCTATACAAGACGCGACATCACACATTGTACGTTTTGTTTAGCTATAATTGTTGAGAGGTGGTGGAAAGCGCCTACCGCCAGAGAGTCACAATTTCAAATCTGACCTTCCAATCAGATCGTAGAAAAAATTAAAAATGTGTATTTTGCAGAAAATTGGGTGTTGTTTTTACAGGCGTATGTGCCAACATATTTCACAATCCTCGTTTCATGGACAGCGTTTGTCATGGATCCAAAGGCGCTTCCTGCGCGCACCACCGTTGGTATCAGTTCATTATTGGCGTTGACATTTCAGCTTGGCAATATACTTAGCAATTTGCCAAAAGTCTCTTATACCAAAGGTATATCTGTTATCATACATTCACATTATACTTTCTAGAGCTTATTGCTGGAGTAATAATCTTGATGATTTACAATATACTGCTCATACGTGTGTTCGATATATACAAGCTCATAGTAAAATTTTGCACTTACTTTTCCCGTTACATGATCAGTTTTTTCTGACAATATTAGGATGTAATTTATTAACAATCTTAACAAGCAACTCCTGAAAACAGCATGAAAACGATGCTGAAACCAAAAGACATAAATACTACCATTATTTTTCCAAACCAAAGTCTCAAAATGTTTAAAAAATTGATGTCATTCTATAAAAAGTTCTTCTACACTCGGGCCAGTTAGACTATGAGCCATTGCTGGTGGGTTAAAGCTACGCACTTGTTGCATTATGAATATAATGCTATATTATTCCACGTTTAATGTACCCTAATTTCAAAACAAAGATTTTCAGTTTTGCAACAAAAACCTAGTACGCTGTGACTACTTTGACGTACAAATAAACAGGCATAAAAATATCGGAAATGAAAACGGGTAGCGGTCACCAAATATTTTTAATCGGACAGCTATTTTTGTCGGAAACGAATATCCGGTTACACCCATTGTTGCAGCCATCGACGTTTGGATACTGGGATGTGTTTCGTTTCTGTTCGGTACCATCCTCGAACTGGCTGTTGTATCAAGCGTTAAATTGTACCAAAGCAAAACCGCAGACGATGACGCTGATCCCAACGTTATGCAACAACACAAAGTGGAGTCGAACAGAAAGCACAACACTGGTTTTGCTGCAAAAATTGGTCCTAATATTCTGTCTCATCAACGTAAACGAGTCTGCCATTCAGCGTCTTGTTGTGAATTTTCTCTTCAAAATCTTCCGCATACAAGTGATTATGGCTGCTGGCGAAACATATCCGCTCCACCTGAAGATCCATTTGTTGTCAAATGTTCAATGCAACATTCTACTTCGCAAAGTGCGCGAATGACATCATCAAATTATAATCGAGCGAGAATAACTCATCGATATGCAACTTGTTCAAATGGGTTTCGAAACGAAAGTGTCACTTGTGGCATATGTGGTAACCAAACAGTACCAGAAGACTATATTAATATTGACAATGAGACATACGAGACCACGCGTGGTACAATTGTAGGCCGTGAACAGAAAGCGTTTGCAAAATCAGCAAAATTGTGTTTTATGAAAGCAGAAAATATTGATACGTTTTCGCTGTATTTCTTTCCGGTTGCATTTGGACTGTTCAATATAGTATACTTTAAATACTATTTAAGTTAAGTATCAAGGCATTACTAAGCCTGCTGGCTTGAAGTGGTATCTGAGCGTCAATTATAACTACGGTTCAGCTGCTGTTAATCTTCAGGGTGTGCACTATAGACAGATATATAGTTCTACCAGTAACTGAGCTCTAACTGATGTTGCATGACAAATTTTCAGTCTTCGCTAGGCCAATATATAGATCAGTACCGTAACTGTAGTACAAGCATATTCCTAAGCCTTAGCATGAGATGATACCTAATCCTAAGACTAGGCCTAAGCAAAAAAATCAGCCTGAAGCTAAAGCTTCTCCACTGCAGTCATGCAGCAAAACGTTACGGTCCGGGTCTTTACATGAGCAGTTCGATTTTAAAGAATTATAACTTTATTTCAACTGATTGGCTTCAAAAGTCTGCTACATGTGCAAATTATGCGATTTGAGTTTTTATGTCCAATTAATTAAATTCAAACAACTCCGCAACTTGACATTTTTAGTAGATGGGGCAACAATGTTTCCAGATGGGGCAGAGAATTTTCTTAACGTAGAATTTTTAATGCAGCTGATAAAATTGATCAAAAGTAACAGAACTTTTTGTGAAGGGCTGGCGCACCTCCTTGTCTCTCCCTCATTGTTGATCTTCTGCTTGCAAGAACGTTTTGAGATAAATTTAGTTAAGTGACTCTTATGTTGCTTTATTACCATCTTCTATGTTTCTAATGAAATTTTAGTTTTAATATTAAACGAAATACGCGTCACAGCTGACTGGAAACTAAAAAATTCATAAGAAATAATAGCTATTATATGTTTGGGTTAAAGAATAATGCAAAAAAAGATGCAAAAATGCCGGAAGTTGTACGTTTCAATGTTAAATTCAGGGAACAGGGATGTACACTCACATGCCCTTTCGTGTTGATAAATTTTAGTTTGAAATGGTTCGTCCAAAGCGTTTTCTACCTATAAATAGTTAAAAATATAGAGTTGATACAAGATATCAAAATATGTGTTATACAAACTTTATGAACTAAAAAGAAAAATAAGTTAGACACCAAAGAAGTATACTCCCACACCGGGACATCATGGATCAGGTTAAATGAAGAGTTTAAACTCTAAAAATCAAGCGCCTTATCGCAACGCATGAGCTCTAAACGAAACTAACACAAATTCAGTTGGGTTAACATTAATATTCATACGTACTTTGCGTTTTAAATAAAAAATGAGAATTTCAAAGTGAACCAACACTGGTGCACAACTTAAACCGAAGCCGATACTTATAGACTTTTAAGTAACGGCAGGCTGGTCAAATTATAATAAATATACTTGACACAAACGAAACAACAGGAATACAACTTTTATAAAATACTGAAAGGCTCGATAACATTTAGCTTTGCTCGATATGAAGGTAAATATATATACTATATGTACAAGCTTAACCTTACTATGGATATCCTGAAAATACGTCTTAAAACGATACAACCAGTATTGACATAAGCAAATTTGCAAAAAATGGTGAGTAAAATTGACTCCCTTCGAAATAAGCTTTTCATGACTACAGAAACTGAGTCGAAATTCGACTCCGCCTGAGTCAAATTTAACTCAATTTGACTCTGGTGGAGTCGAATTTTGACTCAGTTTGTGTAGCCAGGAAAAGCTTATTTCGGAGAGAGTCAATTTGACTCAACCTTTTTGCAGTGTGTATAATATATATGTATGCAATACTACAGGTCAGGTATAATTTTTTATTCATTTTATGTATTGGGCAATTGAAACATTTCGAATATATGAACAACAGAAAGTATACTTAAATCTGCCAAGCTACCATTGGAAAATTTATAAAAATAAGCTATGATATGCTTCGGTTTATATAAAATGTTTCAATTAAAAAATTTTCAATCCCAAAATACCGAAAAATTCCGGAGAAAAATTGCCAGATTTAATACGAGAACCCCATTGTGAAAATTACGGTTCTCGCTACCGGAACCGGTGCACCCTGATATATACGAATTAAATTTTCTGTAGAGAAAACAATATCTGAAGTGTCTGAAGACCTGCATTATTCGCGTTTTTAGCAGTTTCGTCGCGAGTTTTTTTAACTCAAGTCCACTTTTATTAATTTTTTACTTGTTCTTCGTTTCAATTTAGCCACACACAGTCGAAAATGGACATTTTACATGTTGTAATTCGAGAATAATTGAGAAAACAGTGAACAATACGTATATGAGCAACATTACAATGCCGAACATTTTGTTCATTTGCCAATTGAATGCACCAATTGTAATTACTAATACTATAAGCATAACGAATAACATGCCTACACTGCACACAAGTCCAGTTGAATCGACTGATATAAACGGTTGGCGGCCAGCCGCAGTTTCAATAATGAAATATGTGAGCCAAGGCAGAGGTAACCTGAAAATACATTAACAAGTTTAGGCCACGTTGCTGACAGTTCAACCCAGGATTTTAGTTCAACATTGTATATCTTCAATGGCAAGTGTTGGAAACGGTTTGCTCACTGTAAATCCGAATCCTTCTAAACCTGCGCTACACGAGTTTCGCTCGTTAGGGGGGGGGGCTAAAAATATTCAGGAAAGCCATTGAGGATTTTCAGTTACTTACAAGTAATGTTGACAATTTTGTAGGACGGCCAAAATTTTTCCAAGGGGGCTCAGCCCCCCCCCCGTTGTTCCCTCTTAGATACGGGCGCGTACTCTGTTTAATTAGATGCGTTACATTTATTCATCGAAAGAAAAACGAAATTTTGGTGGGAACATGGTTTGAGTTACCCGACGGTCACGTCGAATATGTTGCTTCCAACTGAGCTTGAAACAGCCATATCACCAAAACCTTTGCGCGCAACGATAACACTTGTAATCAAATCTGGTATACTGGTGCCTGCCGCTAAAATCGTTAGGCCCATCACCTAAAAGGAAATTAAAAACAAATAGGTACTTTACCAATACTATGCTTACCACCATCCATACCCCAAATCCAGAGCTTCACACCCAAGGTACCCCTCACAACATTAAAATACAAAATTTTAGCAGGACCTCAGCCAAAGCCTAAGCCTAAACAAATAAACTTTTAATTTGTCTTTTCAGACTAAAATTATGGCTGTCTTTTCATACTAAAGTTAGGCTAATCTTTTCGCTCGTTAGCTGGAACATTATTAATACTGGCCAATTCTAAGTGGGCATACTTTGAAAATTTCCATATATCCCTGAACCTACCTTTGCCTGCTCCTTCTTGAAACCGTTTCTCTATACGATCGCAATAAACTTAGGCTTAGGAACAATAACGTGCCAATGCGTAAAGCTTTGTGCAATCCTTTTAAATACAGTGCTGTAAACTTACCGCAGGGTTAATTCCAAGTGTAGAGCCGATCGTGGCTGCCCACCAAACCATCAAATACGAAAAAATTGCAATCCATATGATTGATCCACAAAACGTCAACGGAAATAACTTTCGCCTCTCCTAAAATGCACAAACATCCAATTGTATATATTGCTTTTACCTCGTCCGTGACAATTTTTTGCAAAACATTTTCCAAGACAATCCATAAAATTTTTGGAAATATTTTGTGTGATTTTATATAACCATGTTGGCAATCGGTGGGAAACGACCCTGCGTAAAAATTTCTAAACAATGTCAAGAGTCAATATTCATAAACTATTGTCTTTCTATAGTGTTTAAAATCAGCAGCACAAACATACGGTAGCGTTGCTCGCCGGTGGTAAACGTTTACAAAAATTTCTATCATTATCTCGGTTTAACTACCAGCGCACTTTGTCAACATATTAATTATTTCAATGCTTTTTTACGTTTAAAACACTCGTTATCGCATATATTCGCAGCAGGTTCAAATGAATGCTTAAAGGTTACGTACCACAAATATGGATTGCTAAAACTGTTGATTAAATAGTAACAGTACTTGCAAATGCTAACCTAAATTGAAATATTATTGCTCTAAGTAGAAATACTGAAGATTTGCAGACTTGAGTTATTTTTCTAAATATCGATTTTGAAGATGGATATATATATATATAAGTTTCGAGCTCTTCTGCACTTTTCCGCCACATTTAAGGTTACGATTCAGGCTCAAACTTACGCAAAGGCGTACACAAAGCCTTTTAGCTTAGGCATAGGTTAGAGCCTTTTTCAAAGTCTAAGCGTAAACATGGGCAATGAAGTACAAGACAAGCTGTTCGCTTGTTTAAAATTAATAATCCAGTGTTTTACATTAAACACGGGCGGCTTTGCTATACTTAAATAGTTCTTGTACCGGGTTTCGAACGTCCGGCAGCGTAATCCATAACAAGAACATTATCGGTATTGTAATAATATATTTGATTCGGTCACTAATTGAATTTGGCCATGACAGGTCGATCGGGCCATCTTCTTCTTCCTCTTCGCTGTCGTTTGATTGGAGGTCGTTCATTCCTTCTGGTTTTGTCGGCTAAAAAACCATTCAATCCATTATATGGTTGCTGCTATTTGTATGAGCCTGCCCGTTGGAAAAAGGGACACATGTGAACTTTGAGGCAAATAGGTTTAGGCTTACGATAACAACTAGAGCCCGTATTTTTAAATGTGTGTAGCACCTATCACCAGTTGGTAAACAACGAATAGTGGTTCTTTCTTGATTCACTAATAAACGAGTAGTTCATGTATTATACAATGACAAAAGCATAAGTCCTATATTTTGAGGCCAACCAGTCGGTCTTATCTGTAAAAATGAAGAGTTGAACATTTTAAAATGACGACACAGATGTGACCACGTGTGTATTTTGTTCGCTCTTCGGGAACGTAAGTAGCTAAAGAAGAGCAGCGTAGGCTAATCCGCACCAGAAAATGTTTAAGCCAACTTGTAAGACCAGCGAACTCACCAGCTGTCCCTCCTACAGCGGTCTCGCACAAGGATGTCGTACTGGCTACTTGTCTGTAGCTTTAAATATACTGTGCTGAATAACGATAGAAGAAGTACTCTTGCATCAAAATTATGCATTAGCTACAATTAAGAGTGTGGCTCTGTGGTAAAACCATTTTCAGTTAAATTGCACATTTGCATTAAAATAAATTTTGAAGTTTGGAATTAATTTTATCAGAATACAAGTTTCATTCAATACATTCATCATATTAATACATGTAGACCCGTAGTCTGATCATCTTTATAGGGGCTGAACACTTCTCAGGAGGGGCACACAAGGGTTTTCGATTACTTTTAAATGCAACGTTAACAAATTTCTAGGGCAGCCGCAATTCTTCCAGCGGGACTGAGCTTTCCCCTGGTCTCCCATTGGATACGGGCCCGATTACCTGTCTTTCAAGATATTCATTGCGTGAAACGCCATTTGGAATACCGGATACGTTGTTACCCACATGCGCAGCTGCGACTTTGATTGTCGTTTGTCCTTCAACTGGAACCAAACCGTTGTTCGCCGACGCTCCAAGCCCGGTCGTTGTAACTGTTGTTGATGTTGTCATATTTGATCGCTGAAAAGCATAACAAAACTTATTTTGAATAATATTTTCTTTTACGCACAATTATCGCGTTTCCAAGTTAGTGAACGCTAAAAATTCGCAGATTAAATTGTGTGTTGGTACAACAACAAAACGACAAATTTGCAAGGCGCCCAGAATTTTGAGCATACTAATATCAAATAAAACTACGCTAAAAGTTTTAGTCTTTCCGGTCTGTTTTGGACGTCCTGAAGGCTTCCCCCGAAAAATTTCGGGCCCCCTTTAGGGTCCAAATCATAAACGCTACCGTTAGTTAATTGCATCTATAGTTAAGCAATTCCTGTCTAACCATTAATACTACCTTTGCTTTCAGTGATCTGATTTCGCTGGGATCAATGTCTTGATGTCGTATGCGGCCTGCAGACTGCGCTTTTGGAGGCTGTCGTACATGTGACTCAGCAAAGTATTGTTCTAAGGAGTCACTAACTAAAAAGTATGTAAAATAACTTTTGAACTTGTTATCTCTCGATCATATGAATTACCCACAAGTTGATAACTTTACTCCAGGGCTCCTGTCCAATTCCCTCACATTTGAAGCTAAGGCTGGCGCTTAGGCTCAGGCTTAGGTTTAGGCAAAGATTTTGGTTTAGACAAAGGTTTAGGCTTAGGCTTAAACTTACAACAGCCGACTCGAGATCGCGCTGTATCAGTCATATAAAACGAAGTGATGTTACTTTTCTGTAAATATCATTTTGAAATTCGGTTACAGCTTCACAACACCTTCGGTGCCACTGAGATTTAATTTCAGTTCGTTAATCCAGTCTGACATTTAGATGGTTGTTTGTATCATTCAGCCATATATACTGACTGAGCTCGTATAGTTGAGGTATCCATCGGTCCTGCAGTAACCCGTCATTAAACGAATCCCACCACTCCGTCATCAGGACTAATTGCACGCTTCCCAGGGCTGAAGCAGCTTCGCCGCTTCCCTCGTGTGGGAAAGGCGATTTACTAGGTAAAATCCCGCTTCTGCCGGACCCGGCACTGGCGCTTCCTTGTATCCTTGGTATATTTAGAAGCAGACCCTGCCTAGTGTTTTCCCTGCAATCATTATCTGCTTCGCCGGAACTGAGGTGTAAGTTGGTAAAGATTTTTTACCCGCGGGTATACACGCATCAAGATTTTCTTACTCGGTCTACGTTTACCCACAGGTGCCCGCGGGTATCCAGCAGCTCGGCGCTGAAATCCTCCATCCGATGATACATACTATGAAGCATACCGTATTCTGTACGAGAATAGAACTTGTAGAAAAAGCGCAGTGCTCAGTTGCATACCGTGCATAATCAAAGACATAACAACCCAACGAGCTCATATTCGTTTTATTTTTGAGGTTTTACATAAACCCATTGCTCATTTTTTATAAAATGTAAAATTTCCATATTTAGTGTTTCTACGCTTGAAGTAACTTACATACTGTCAGAGCCGGAGCAGCCACCCCCATACCCCCATTTGGGGCCCCCCATTCCTAAAGGAGCCCCTACCCTAACCGGTTAAAACAAAAACCGCTCAGGATTCTTGCTCGCTTCGGTCGTGAGTTTGGGGGCCCTCACTCTGAAGTTTGGTGGGAGATCAATAACCAATTAACCTGGGCCAATTTGCTACTTTATGTAACAGCAATTGGGTCTTGCCCGAAACGAGATTAATACTGACAGCTATGTTTAATTATGTGATCAAACGCACTGAACACCAATCAGAATAGCTCTGTTTTATTTTTACTCTGATATATATCGCCAATGACTATTTTGGCCATTGCTATACTACTACTTGGTATTTTTTCAGAAGGGATACCAGGCCAATAAGTCATTGGCCTGAATAACACAGATTGGGCTACAAACACATATCTGCAAATAAAAACATAACCTAAAATCACAGCCAGCATTATTAGCATGTTATGATCTTTAAAAATCTAAGCAATATACATGATACACGTTTAGTGAGACAGCAACGAATTTGTGCAGCTACTCAAAATTATGCCGTAAATTTACTACAAGTAAAGAAATTAAAATCTAAAAAACCTTCTAAAACACATATTAAAAGTTAACAATTCCGTAATAAATGAGGTTAAAAATCGACTAGAATGATCAAGGAAGGCTTTGAAGTTTAACTGGGACCCTCTGATGAAACCGACCAACCAGAGATCGACTTCCGTAGCCGCTGCAATGTGCGATTTTAGTACTAAATCTCAAAGCAAAATTTTGGTTTTGATTCCTGTTGAGTGGCTTAGACCGCTCCTGTCTTCGAAGTTTTTATGGAACGTATCCTCGCTTCTCCAAAATCTTGACTACTGCCATGGTTGACCATGATTAAAATTTTTTTCCTGGTCCAAAATACAAACTACCTTCCATGTCAGAATGATATCCAGGATCGCTGTAATATTCACCGGCCGTAGAACTGTTTGTTGCATCGCCTGGAAATGCCGTAGCTACCGCATGCGTTTGTTGCTGTGCTCTAGATACAGACACGTGAGCATTGTGTGTATCGCTAATTCCGACGATTGGGTCTGGTGCAGTTTCATCAAGTGTGTTATTGCGTGTAGACCCAAATTGCACTACAAAAGAATGCAATTTTTACTGCTTCGGAATTTTATAAACGCATAATTTTAGTCTGTGCATTAACATCAAGAAAAACTACTTCAAAAGTTAAACCGTAAAAACACCGATAAAATGGTTGAAATAGATACTTATGACGTATCCAAGGAAAACAACCCTGGCAACGGGTCACTGAGCAGCTACAAAAATTTTGTATAGTCGTAGGCCAATCTGCTGTTCAGGCCAATCAATAATTGGCCTGGGCCAATCTGCAAATGTAAATCTGCAATTTCATGAAATAGCAGTTTCCCCTGTGCTAAACTGCTATTGAACCTATTGACCAATCAAATTTGATTATTTGGACAAATCCAATACCATTAACCAATCAGCGTTGGTTTTGTTGTTTTGCGACATCTCACAATCGCGATTTGTCCTATGGCCAAGCTGATATTTGCTTCGAGTAGTAGTTTGGTCTGGTCCAATTTTGTAAATGACCTGAATAGCAGATTGGCCTACGACATATACTAAGAGTTCGTACAAACATGTGCCGCCGATCGGAATTTTCAGATCCGTCACTGAACAGGTTGAGCAGCAATAAAACCGTCTTCATTGAGCAGAAAGTTTCAGTGGTGGCCAACATCATTTTTACCTTGGCACTATTTTAATTGTAATTTTTATTTATCACCTAATCTTATTTAGGTTTATCAAATATTCTTGCTACTTAAACCATAATATGATCCCGCATTTTCTTCCAATCTGGCGCAACTCTTACAATTGGAAGCCCAGCAGCTACGTTAGCAAAGCTATGAGCATTTTCCTGTGTCCAGGGCCCGTATTCTCAAATGTTTACAGTAACTATCATCAGTTAGCACTAGGTTTTCAAACTCAAAGTATATACGTGTACTGAGGAATATTTAGTTACTATTTGGCTAGAGGCGTCGTAACTAATTTTTAAACTACACGCCTTCATGCGGCTCTCTAGCGAGTAACGTACAACTTGCGTTGAAACTTCGTTCGAATATTACTACTATTGTTGGTAATTTGAAGAAGCTATGCCGTTTAAATTTTGATATGATGTTGTTGCTACAAGGTTGCTGTTTCACGGTCTGGTTTTCATGATACGAGTAAACAATATTTTGTGTATTTTGGTTTGGTGTAAGACGGGGTGTATCTACTGTTTTAAGTCGATATCCTTTAAGCGTGGTAAAAATTGAAATTGCCTATAATGCTTGGACACAATCGTGTACCAGTTTCAACGACGAATACTAATAAATGCTTCTAAGCAGTGCCAGAAAAATGCAACTACCACATTCAAGTGAGAAACATTGAACACAAAAGCAAATTCAAACAGAGTTAACAAGATATTATTAACGTCCTTGTGTATCCAGCGGCGAATCCACAAAATTTCTGACTGTAGGGCGGGCGGTAAAAGTTATGAAAAGCAGTTTTTACTGTATGTCACATACGGATAGTTTTCTGAGGCGAAAAATTGTAAGGTAGGAACCTCATCATTTCAACACAAAAACTTTTCTAACTGGGAATGGGGATACGCCACCTCCGTCCCCATCTGGATAAGCTAGTGCGTGTATTTATCAATCGGACTAACAGACAACTTGTGTTATAGCAAAAAGATGAGGGGGGTAGAATCCGGCTTTAGCCAAGCACGTCTGTCCCTGACACGGTTTTAAGTTTAAGCATCGCTGGAGGGTAAAAAAACAATTGCGAACCTCGTCACCAATTATAAAACCGGTTGTTTATAGTCTGGCTGTCTTAGTTTTATCCTGATTTTAAATACATGCCAAAATTATAACAGTGACTTATAGTTAATAGTGTTCCACCAAACGGTCCATGTATAGATGAGAGGGGGAGAGTTTCTCTGTGGGACTGCAATAGATTAAACTTAAGCTTTAGACTAATTTTTTGCTTGGCTTAGGCTTAGGTTTAGGAATATCTTTCTTCTTACACCTATGTTTAGGCTTAGGCTTAGAAATATGCTTACAATACTGTTCCGCCCCTGTTCTTTTCATTGGCCCCACCAAATTAATAAACAAACCACAGCCAATGGTTTAGACCCAAAGATTTACACCGTTGATTGCCAGAGGATTGTTCAGAGCTAATTAGTTAACCGTGTTTGCTGATTTGAAAGACATCATAACTTCAAAGATACTTTTTTATTTAAAGTTTGGTAGGAAAAATTTGTCTGTCGACCGTAAACAATCTGCTTTGAGTTGGTGTTGGGGTTCGAAATTGTTTTTACTGATAATTTACGGAAAACACTTGAAAGCGAAAATTCGTTCAAAGCTGACGCGGAATCCCAATTCCATCATGATTTAAACAACCTGGTGCATAGCGTAAACTACAATTTTTTTCTGTTATATTCGTTTAATGTCACCTGAACAGTAAATTATTCAAGGCATCGACCGGATAATAATTTTACCGGAACTGGAGCCGAACAGCACATTTTTCACCGGAACCGGGTGTTAACCGCATATGACATATAAATTTATGCATTGTTAGTGGTATTTGAGTGGTGCAAAGCATATGTTTACGAATGTAAAATAAATTGTTAGCTTAAATTATTCATGTTATTTTACTGTAAAAATAATACTTTATTAAACCAAATAAGAGGGAGGGAGTAAAATAAGAAAGAAAGTCCACTTTTTGAGCGTCAATCAATAGGAGCCCTTATCCCTAAAAGAGTGCGTAAGCGAACATAGTCCCTAAACCCTAATTAGAATGCATATTAAATGTCAAGTATTCCTAATTGCAGTGCACAAATAACTTCAGGACAAAATAAAGTTGAGTTCGAACCTTTAAACCACACTAAGTTTTGAAGGTACTTTTCTAAGTATAACCTTGCATTATCGCTCAAGGTTTTGAAACAAGACAAATAAACGTTTATTTCAACGGATAGTGGCAAAACCGAATATACATCGGTAGCGAAGGGCAGCGGAGGTCGAGTTAAAATAACAGTCCGTACAGCCCCCCTCTTATTCGGGTAACTGCAATAAACAGTTTGACTTGTACAGAAATACAGTCGCAGCGGTACGTCTAGCTTTCGCATGTAAAATGCAGCTTTATGATATTCGGGAAAATAGCCGCAAATAGCCAGTATCCGGTAAGTTTACACACCGGATACGAGCACCGGAAACAGATGGCGGTTTTTGCCGGATAGCGAACATGTTTACTGCCATGTTTTACCATCTGTTTGTGTTACAATTATACGTTGACAGTAAAAAAATCTTACATTCTCCAAACGGGTCAAGGGATTGAATGATAAGTTGAACGACACCGTTACGAAGCGACGCTCCACCAGGAAACCACGGCACCGAATGGCTTCGTTTTCGTCGTAAGTCCACCGACCACAATTGTTTGTTGTCCGGAGTCGCAAGCCATGATTGCTTTCGTTGTTGTCTGTTAAAAGGGTTAGCCGATGACCGCATATCGACCGTTGAAATTGATAATCTGCTCGCAGGATGCAACTGAAAAATAAAATAGTATATATGTGAGTTGTTGTCCAAGGATTGGCAGGGACAGTGACGGATGTACAAATTTCTGAAATATGTGAGCCGTACAAGATAAGCAGTGGAAAAACTAGCGAATGAAGCGAGCGAGAAGCCAAACGACATTTTATCGCTGTACTTTGCTACGAAATATTGGTTTTGATTTCTGTTGACAGGCTAGGACGGTGTGGCCCCCATTGAATCCGCGAAAGGCCGATGGGAGGGTCAGTTACTGTACATGAGGAAAATCATTTCATAGCGAATGAAGCGAGCGAGAAGCCAAACGACATTTTATCGCTGTACTTTGCTACGAAATATTGGTTTTGATTTCTGTTGACAGGCTAGGACGGTGTGGCCCCCATTGAATCCGCGAAAGGCCGATGGGAGGGTCAGTTACTGTACATGAGGAAAATCATTTCATACAACTTACCCGCGTTCGAACTCGATCGTAGGTATCGGGAGTGATGACAACAGGATTTTTGGCACTTTGAGGTCCAACCATAATAAACGGCGCATTTGTCGAAGTGTTCGCTGGCGGCCCTGGTGACGGCTGGTTCATATGATTGCTTTCGCGATCTTTAGTTGACGGATATGAAACGCATTGCAACTTGTGAACTCCGAGACTATGCCGTCGAATTAATCTGTTACCATCACGCGCTGAAGGACTTCGCTCATGAGCACCAGAAGCCAAAGCTGGATCAACTTTTTGTTTCAGTAATCGCATTTTAACGAAACGCTCCGCGGCAACGTTACATTTCATAAATAAAACGTACAATGCGTACATGCAAGCAAGAATGGCCGCTTCGTACCAATCAATCATTTGATCTCGAAAAAACCAAGTTAACAGGCCTAAATCCACACTGTAAAACGAAACATCACGAAATAACGGCCACCACGTCAGTTTCAACGTTTCTTTTGCGAGTACAGTACACATTGCAATAACAAACAAAATATTAAACGTCGCCGATCCGACAATAGTACCTATACCAACGTTTGTTCGTGCAACAAATACGCCCAAAATGCTTGTAAACAGCTCAGGCGCCGAACCGCCTGCAGCCATAAACGTAGCACCAGCAACGTCTTCGGATATACCCAACTTTTCAGTGATTACTTCAAGGGATGGAACGAAAAACTCGTCGCAAACCAACGCAAGTGCAAGAAACATATAAACCAGTCCGATCATATGAAGCATAACTGCTCCTTGCCCGAGTTGTTCTTCTGTGAAGCGATCTGCGGGAAATTCAGATTGAATTGTGCGATTTGCTTGCATCATTTTGTATAACAGACATTCGTTGTCAGTTTCCTGTTTCGATATTACCTCATCTGTGTTGTCGGTATTTGTTGCTGCCACCAAATTGTTATTTACTGATCGCTTTGTTCGTCGAGATGGCAGGTTGCCAGCTATAGGTTTGTATCTGGGTATAAACGTATTTTTCATCATGATCAGTATAGAAATTTCACTCGTTTCATTTAATATTTCCATGCTATCGCTTGAAACAAAACTATTTGTGCCTTCGCCAGTTTGAACAGTATTGTCGCCATTTTGACTAAATGTAGCCGTAAATGATGAAAAATATTTAAATATAAAACTAAATTTGTTTAACACGGATTTACACCAGCTTTTTACAACACCCGTGTCGTGAGTTGCCCCAGTAGGGCGTTCGTTAACCCGCAATACATTGGCAATGTACGGAATATGATGGAAAACTTTCAATTCTGTCTTCTGATCGTCTGTTGCCTTGTGGTAAATATCAGTCATACGAAATTTTTGCTGTATCCTCGGTGATGTATTGAAAGCTGACGGAGACAGCAAACTAACTCTGGAACTATATTGAAGTAAAAGTGTAACAGACAGAACGCCAAGGCACAGAACACAGAACGATACTATTTGCATACGTTTTCGTTTTCGTCTTAAGTAAAAGTGTAACAGACAGAACGCCAAGGCACAGAACACAGAACGATACTATTTGCATACGTTTTCGTTTTCGTTTTACCCGCATGCGTTTTAGATACACAGTGCCGAGTTCTACCGTGTCTGCCTCCTGGTCAGATTCTAGCAATTGTCGCTGTCCACTCATGATGGTTTAAGAGCTAAATAATGTTGGGCAGAAATCGGTGGAGTTTCAGCAAAATGTTAATTTCAGCTGGAAAAGTTAATCAAAATAATATTAAATATTCGTCTAAAAATAATAAAAGTTGATGATATTTGTAAAAAATACATCAGGGTCACAATGTGGTGAAGGCTAATATCAAGTAGATATGGCCAAAGTGGCCCGTGTAGAGCATAGGACCCTCCCAATTTCTCTGGTAATATACCAGTTTTCCAAAACCTAATTTTATGGGTAATATCCCAATTTTCCTAGTGAAGTCAAAATATGCCGGGAAAATTAAAATCGGCCTGGGCTGATGCTTAGGTTCAGTGTCCGGCTCACAGGAAATTTGAACGGGTGATGCAAACGGCTAAAATTGTCGACAGCGAGTCCAAAATAAACCACTTCAGGAATCATGTGAAAGGACTGGCTGACCAATATTTGGATATTTTGGAAGAGCGGTATGGACCATACGGCTCAGAGGAGTTCGGGCAATTAGTGCGCGAATTCCAGGAAAGGTTTGGAGAATCGACGGACCTGTCGAATAGAATGGCAGCGTTCCAGAGGATCAGGCAAAAAGGGGACGTGAGCGAATACGCTGACGAGCTGCAGTCTTACTGGGTAAGATATTTGGAGAAACAGTTTGCGAATACGGAGGAAAGCAGGGACTTGTTGTGTCAGACATTTGTGAACAACTCGTTCCCGGAAATGAAACAACGGCTGCAGCTGGGTATAGTGGAGTCGTTTGAGGAATTGCGGCGCCGTGCCTTGAAGTTGCAGAGGCAACTTGAAGCTGACGGCACGTTGAACGTGAAGGAAAAAGGGAGTAAAATGGAGTCGAAGCAGGAACAGCAAACGGGTGCGTCGAATGCACAACAGGCAAGGCAAAATACTGGCGCCGGGAATGCGCGGCGACAGCAGGCAGGACGTGCTCGTGTGAATAATCAGGAGCAAACGGAGGCACAGGGTTCAGGACAAGGTCAGCAGGTTGTATCTGACCAGGTGCCACGGGATTCAGAGCGAGTCAGGAAATTAAGGGAAGTCGGGTCGTGCTTCTTTTGTGAAGGACAGGGACATATCGCAGAGAAGCCAGAAAGGCGATTAGACAGAGGTAGCGAGAGACGGTGGAGCCGCGGTGCAGCAGAATAATGCTGGCAACGCTGGAAACAGGCAAGGACAGGCACAAGGAGGGCAAGGAGGGAGATTCCCGCCTTGCGTTCATTGTAACAGGACGAATCACCCGTCGAATGAATGTTTTCGGGCAAATCGCCTACCGATACCGGGGTTGAACGCACCGTTACCCCCGATGACGTCGGCGAGTAGTAACCAGGTACAAGGGCCAGTGATATTGCAAAGGCAAAAGGAAGTACTGGGGCCGTGTATATCATCACCTACGGCCACAGCGCAGGAAAATGGAGCACCGAGCGTGCGGATAAGGAAAATGCATGAAGGGCCGATAACGGCGACAGCAGGTGTAACAGAACCGGGTGTGAATTTCGTGGAAGGAGCCGCAGCGACAAAAGCTACGGGTCTGTACATCGAAATGAGTATCAGGAGTTATCAGATAACGGGGATGCTGGATTCTGGCGCGGATGTGTCACTTATGCACATATCGGCGTACGAGAAATATTTCTCGGATTTACCCCTGGATGAAACGGTAAAGATTTCATGCAGGACGTATAATAACCAGATAGCCCAACAGACTATTGGGTGTTTGAAATATCTGGTGACTATGGGCGGAACGACAAAAATGGCTAATATCCATATAGCCCCGGAAATGCAAACGGCGTTGATCTTTGGGGACGATATGTTGAATGATTTCGGCATCACCTTGGACTATAATAGGTCCTTGGTGATGGTGAACAGGAGAATCGTACGATCATGGCGTGCTCGCCAAGTGGTACGAAACGGGAGTTTGACGCATGAATGGCTGGAAAATGTGAGGCCGGAAGAACGGGCAAATACTTATTATAATAGAAAGGAGCCTCAGGTACCGGAGTCGCTGGCTGTGCCGAAGGGGGATAAGAATCCTTCGACACAAGGGGCAGCGCAACAGGTGATGTTAGCGGGAAATGATATTCCGGCAGTATCAGAGGAGGTGATACCGACTCTGGAACAGGAAAGTGAACAGGAAAAGGAGGCACGGTCCACGGCGAAAGGAAATGAAGTACTTTCGACACAGGACGGTAGTTGGAAACAGGATGAAGGACAGGTATGGGCTCCGGAAGTAGAGCCGTTGGAGCAAAGGGAATCGAAAAAGGAACGGTTGCCCTGGGAAGGAAAACAGGTGAGAATTCAGGATTGGGCAGGAGAAATGGAAAAGGATAATACGGTAGCCCCTCGAGTGGCTAACGTATGCAGAGTCGCTGCAGCAGTACAGATCCCGGCGGAGACGACGGTGATGGTCTGTTGCAGGGTATGCGGTGAATTAGAAAAGGAAAGTGAAGTGGTAACGGAACCGCAATTGGAGTCAGAGGCGTTGTTAGAGGCCTTGTTGATACCCAAGGCGGTGGTGAAAAATGAACAAGGGTGTGTATTCCTGCCGGTTTCAAACATTGAAGGAAGGACGATGCAGCTACTATCAGGTGAGATAGTGGCGTCAGTGGAACAGGCAGAGGAAATTACGGAAATAGTGAAACGGGAAGAGGCATTAGCCAGTATTAAGGCGACAAGAGGAGAGGAATTGCCTCAATTAGAGCAAATTTTACCGGCAGTAACCAGGGTAGCGGCCATGCCTGAAGGGCAGGACGCGTCAGAAGCAGACGACTTTGTGAAGTGGCTGCTTGAACAGGTGGAAACGTATAAGGATGGAGAGATAGTGTTACCGGAGGAAGTAACACTGGAGGAACGGGACTATGAAGGAAAGCAACTGCGGATATTACAGGCACTGTTGCACCAGAATCAGGATGTATTCGGGAGAGAAGGAACACCCCTTAGTTCGACAGGGGTTGTGACACACCGGATGGAAATGTTGACGCGGACGCCGGTTCAGCAACGTATTCGTCGCGCGGCGTACGCAAGGAGGCAGATCATATCTGACTGCGTCAAGAAAATGTTGAAGGAAGGGGTGATACAACCCTCAAAGAGCCCATGGGCATCTCCGGTCGTTCTTGTTAAAAAGAAGGACGGGACCATGAGGTTTTGCGTGGACTACAGGCAAGTGAATGAGGTGACGAAAAAGGATAGTTTTCCACTCCCGCGGATTGATGAAACGATCGATGCGCTGAGGGGTGCGAAATATTTTACAACGGTAGATCTGCAGTCGGGTTACTGGCAGATTCAGATGGAACAGGAGGATATTGAGAAAACGGCATTTATTTGTCATGAAGGGTTGTATGAGTTCCGGGTGATGCCGTTCGGGTTGACAAACGCGCCGGCAACCTTTCAGAGGATGATGCAGATGGTGTTCTCGGGATTGCTCATGGAGATATGCTTATGCTATCTCGATGATGTCATAATCTTTTCGAAGTCTTTTAACCAGCATATGCTGGACTTGGAAAAGGTGTTTGACAAATTAAGGGATGCCGGATTGACAATTAAAGGGAAGAAGTGCTCGTTCGCCCAGAAAGAGGTGCGCTTTTTAGGGCACGTCGTTTCTAACGGAGGAGTACGGCCGGACGAGGACAAGGTTAAACAGGTGCAGAATTGTCGGGTGCCGAAGACGGTAACGGAACTGAGATCGTTTTTGGGCTTGACTGGATACTACAGGCAGTTTGTGCAGGATTATAGTGTGATAGCATATCCGCTAACACAGTTGACACAGGGAAGTCAAAAAGGGAAGTCGATAGTAAAGGAATGGGACCTGGAATGTCAGATGGCATTCGAGCAGTTGAAACAGAGGCTAACAGCGGATACGGTGTTAGCGTACCCGGACCATACGAAGCCGTTCCTGTTGTATACGGATGCGAGTCAGGAAGGAGCGGGCTTTGTCTTGCAACAGGTGGCAGAGGATGGAGAGGAGCATCCGATCCATTTTGGGAGTAAAAAGTTTTCGGAAACGGAGCAAAGGTATGCAATTACGGAAAAGGAGTGTTTAGCGGTGGTCGTGGCGTTTATGAAATTCAGGACCTATTTAATAGGAAGTACGACCACGGTTATTACGGATCACGCTCCCCTAGTACAAATTCTAGGGAAAATGAGGGTGATCGGAGCGTTGACACCACGGTTGATGAGGTTTGCTTTGAAACTTCAGGAATTTAAGTTCACGGTGGTGTATAAGCCGGGGAAGAAGCATAAGAATGCGGATGCGTTGTCACGTCCGCCGTTACTGGATACGGCGGAGGAGGATCCGAAAAAGCGGAAAATTCGGGAAAGGATGGAGCGGAGAGAGGAAAAATTGCTCCAGGCGATAAAGGAACAGCAGCGGCAGGAGGAACATATGACTCCTGCGGTGGCTAGAGTTGAGGAAAGCGGAGACCGAGTAGTGGATCCAAATTTGGAAGAGGAGGAACAGGAAATGGATGAGGAACGCGTGGAGTCAGAAGCTCTGACTCGACGAGGTGAGGCGCAGACGTATTTCGAAATAGAGGCGCCATGGGATAAACGACAGATGCGAGAGGCGCAGCTAGAGGATCCACATTTCGGCTGGATGATTAAGTTCATCGAGCAAGGGATTATGGAAGGTGAAGTTCCGGAGGATGTAAAGAAATGGGTTATGCAGAATGAACCGAGATTCCTGGTGTATAAGGAAATTTTGTACCAGGCCAGGAAAAAGACAAAACCGGTGAAAACGGATATATTGGAATTCAGGCTCGCGGTTCCAGGTTTATTCCGGGAAACGCTGATGGAACAGGCGCACTCCACAAAGTATGGAGGGCATTTAGCTTTCGATAAAGTTTATGGAAAGCTGAACAAGAAATTTTACTGGCCGTCGATGGCGAAGGATTTACAGGAATACATCGATAGGTGTATTCCGTGTGCAAGGTTTAAACCAGGACCGAACAGGAGGGGACCGTTACAACCGATAAAGGCGGTCGCCCCATTTCATATGTTAGGAGTGGACGTAATTGGGCCACTACTACCGACGGAAACAGGGAATAAATATATTGTCTGTTTTATGGATTATTTTACGAAGTGGCCAGAGGCATATGCCACACAGGATCAGACGGCCAGGACGATATTGAGTTTGATTACGGACAGGTTGGTAAGGAAAAGGGCAATGGCCCAGAGGGCGCGCGTTAGTCCGAAGAGACCAACGGGCGGATATGTACGACCGGCTGCAGGGTCGGTGGTAAGTAGAATCGGACCAAGGCAGGCGAATCCGGTGTATAGTGCATCGGCTGTGCGATCACAGACAGCGCCTGGGTACCGAGGATCTGGAGCAGTAACGCAGAGGGTGGTTAGTAGTCCACCAGCTGGGTCGTCAGGGGTACGGCCACGAGTTCGGCAAGTGTCGGGCGAGCGGTACCCTGTACGAGTTGGCGGTCACGTGGGACAACCGCAAGTGGCACCTGGACGTGGCTATTATAATCAACAAGTGGAGAACGTACGGCAGGCGATGCGAGAAAGCCGTCAAGTGGAACGACAGCGGCAGCAGCAACGGGCGTCGCGATCGGTGGCGCGCGATAACCAGTGGGTGACGCAGGAGGAATTGGACGCCTATTATGCGGACGTCCCTCGCGAACTGCGTCGAAGCCATTTTTAAAAGAGTGGTAACGAACTTTTCACTGTTATTTTGGGGCGATAAGGTGTCGTTTCGGGGGTAATGTTACGGGGTGCTAGGGTTGGTACTGGTACGCTGGGTAATAATCGTGGATTGACTTTATTTGGGTTAGTATTTGGGTCGCTAGTTGGTAATGGTGCTGGGGGTAATGTAAACGGGTGCTGGGGTGCGCTGGTACGCGGGGTCGTTATTGGGATTATTGGACGCATTGGCAATATTGTCGTGGGTCGGTGGATGGTTTGTTATTGTTACTTGGCAAAAGAACTGTAAAAGCAAATAAAAACAAATAAAAGAAAGAAAATGAAAATAAAAATTGTTGTTTGTTATTGTTATTAATTGTTGTGTGGATTTACGCTTTTTAGCGACGGCAAAAAAGGCAGTAAATAGGGCCATAAAATTTTGTTCGATGCCAGGGTCGGCATCTGTGCCGAAGGGGGGATGTAGGTGGCTATGCCACACTTAAACCTATTTCAAACTAAAAACTAAAACTATAAAATAAAACCCTATATCAAAACCACACCTTAAGGGAGTCCCTGGCTCCACCTAGTCTCTCTTAGAACTTAAGTTAGGCTTAGGCGTTGCTACAAGGCGTAGAAATTGGTAAAACTATGCTATGGCGGCTGTGTCCGCAATGTAACTTACCTGGGGCCCTGCGTGGCCATTTAGTACTTGTTGATTAGTATCGCATATTTAGTTGGCTGGATCTGCGACTAAGGACATAGCTAGGCTATGTCAGCACCAATATGGTGCTTTGTTATATGTGTGTCTCGGGAGTATTGTTGTTGTTGTTGTTGAAGGTACCGGATGTGTGGCTCTGGACCTCAACCGCATTGCGGACACCCAATTGTGGGTGTCGGCAAAAATGCAAATGAGGTCGAGATGCCGAAATGGGTAGCCAGGACCGGAATCAGTCTTGGTTTTGGAGCTAGTCAAATCAGTCGTTTAATTTTCTGTTGGAAGCGTGCATATTATACCTACAGTTTTCGAGTTTTGCGTTGGCGTATTTGGGTTAAAGGCGGAAGTTCTTAGTAAGTAAGGTTGAATTGAATTTGATTAAGAATAGTCACGGTGGCATAGAATGTGAAGGAATTACGGCTTACGGCGTTAATCGGCAGTGCGCAAGGCGCGGAAATTACCCAGTATAGAATACTGGTGTTATGTGTTAAACAGGAAACTTGGGGTATTACCGGAGAACCTGGGAAAAGTAGTCTAATAAATCTAACGGGGTTAGATTTATTATTCTACAACGGCTAGGCCAAATCTAACGGGGTTAGATTGGTCGGAAATTTGGTGTAACTCTAACGGGGTTAGAGTACACGGTTTTACGGGGTGTAATTCTAACGGGGTTAGGATTGCACGGATTCTGGAAAACGGTAAAAGTATTGGGTACGGTAAAGCCAGTGGCTGGACTAAACCAGATTCAGGCGTCGGCTTTAAGGATTCCGGCTCGGGTTGCCAGTTAAATTGCATAACCTGTAATTTGCTGGTGTTAATATTGAATATTTGGTGTCATACGGGTTTCGGGTTGGGATTTATAATAAACATTTACCGGCCGCGTTTTACTAAATCAGAGCGATAAGCATACATCGAGATAAAGAACATAACAGGCGATACAGGATACCGGCTTAAGGCAAAATCACGAACTTCTCACAAAAAAAAAAAAAAAATTGCGCTCACAGCTTGAAAAATGCACTCTAGTGAAAGACCCTTGCTACAGTTTCGACAGAATGAACCCACTAAAATTGCGCTACCCTGCAACTACACGCGAAAAAATACTCGTGAAGCATCGGATTCTCTGGCGAAAATAAAAAGCTTGAAAAATCCCTGTAGTTGGAAGAATACATCTTCACGTCCGAAACAAAAGGTTAGACACGTTCATGGTCATTGAAAAATTTGAGTCAGTTGCTACAAATATGATCTTTTCCAGAGGACATCAAAAAGGTACCGGATACGCTGCATGTTTAAAGCACTGACGTCAGACGTAGCAAATATTCGAATTCTTTGTTTTGTCGTGATGTAACGGCCTATTATTTTTTATCTGTGATATGTACCGTTCGCTGCACAAATGCGCTCAAGATTTTGTGAATCCTGACAACGATCGCAATTTGGCTCAAAAATTGAATACATTAAAAGGCGCAAAAATTGAAACCGATGGATTTTTTTATTTCAACCTATTTTTATTGCAACTCATTGGAAATCAATCTGGCTGTTGACAGAATTGAGTCGGGAACTGACATTTTGCAATCTGGGAAATTACCAGGGCAGCAACTCGATAAATTAATCGAAAGATTAACCAAACATTGCAATAAGTAACTTATTTGATTTGTGCAGTGCTATCAAACCTAGCTACTTAGTAACTACAATAGTGCAACACAAATACATATGCACACGAGTTTTACACACCAATAGAAATAATAGCGCGATTTTAATAAAATTTACAACAATATACAGAAAAATATTTGTTTACCGAGAGGAAGCAGAGATTTGTGAATTATGACACACTACTACTGAGTGCATATAAACATTAATTGTGCTTCTTGGTGTGTTGTTTATGATTGTTGCAACAATCATGTTTAGTAAGGACTACAGTGTGTTGGCCTCTGACATTTTGTTTTTCGACAATTCTCTGCGAATATCTGCAAAACTGTGTATTGCGTGATGTTGCAAAACTGTGAACGCGGAAACATTGACTGGTTAGCTTAGACATTCACAAAGATTTTAGGCAAGTGTTTTAAACAAATCCTGGTAAAATTTGGCACCGTTGAAATTGTAGAATTTTGTGCAATCTGTTTGTAACAGTTGCAAAACTAGCATTTTGCGCAAACTGTTGTTAACAGTTCCAAATTTTGCATGAACTGTTGTATTTTGTGCAAATTGTTGACAGTAATTCTAACTGTTGCATATTTTGCAAACTGTTGGTAACAGTTCCAACTGTTGCATTTTGTGCTAACTGTTGGTAACAGTTCCAAATGTTGCATTTTGTGTAAACTGTTGGTACCATTTTCTAACTGTTGCATTTTGTGCAAACTGATGAGTTCCAACGGTTGCATTTTGTGTAAATTGTTCGTACCAGTTCCAACTGTTGCATTTTCGGCCAAAACCCGCATTTTTATACTGCTTACCTTAATTTGTGAGAACCGGTTAGGGCGGAGTGCTTGGGGGGCGGCAGATCCCAATCTTGCTTTGGGTCCCTTGAAGTTGCGGGAAGTTCAGGAGGGTAGAAATCCACTGAGAACCTAATTTAAAAAGTTGTCTATGTGGAGAATGTGTTAATATACAAGTGAACCAAAAAAATTAAGTGTTGCGCCGCAACCAAAACTTTCGCAAATCAATTCGACAGATGTGCGCATGTTGTGTTCTTGGCCTACCCATCCTTATTAAAAGGGTGGTAGATATTTTAGGTTACTTGAACTTGCGCCTGTTAAGTAAATTCGAACAGGTAAGTTGCTCCTCTTATAATGTTATTTCCATGATGCAAGCAACATCTACCCACAAATTGAGGAGGCCACGCGAAACTGCAAAGCGTTCTGGTTCATTTTTACCACGCGATAGCGCAGAAATGGCATTCTCTTGTCCACACAGTCATCAGGGACTTTTGGTAGTAGTCATAACAAAACACAGCAGGAAGTTTGCAGAAGAGCTAAATAGAATCTCCATAAAAACACACTATGTTTCAGTTTATCGTACAAAACCCAGAAATATTTCATTTTTTCGCGACTAATTTACTAATTTTTTGATAATTTCGATTGCAGTTAGCCGCGACCGAGCTTCGTAATTTAATAACACTCCGCTCTTTCAAAAACACATCAGCTTGAAATCAAATCTATGGCTTCTGCACAAAATGCAACGCTAACAGTTCTTTCGCGAGCCGGCAAAGTTTTGTGGCAAAATACAATAATGTTAAAAGAATTGTAAAAGTGAACACAACAGTATAATGATCGCAATTGTTTTTTCGGCCAATGTTACTACTCTGAGGGACGTAACAGTAGTATATAATCATGATTCCTAGCCTAAAACTTTAGCATAAGAATAAGCCTATAACTAAGCCAAGAACTATTAAGTCTAAGCCAAAGAATTAGCCCAAAGCTTGCGCTTACTCTAATGATCCCATGTGTGTTCATTTAAAAAACGGAAAAAACTTTTATTATAATGTGAGTAAATTACACGCAAATCAAGCGGCAAAACGTCGCGTAACCGTGAGAAATTAGTTTTTCGCATGCCCCCGTCATCGCAAAGGCTGACTTACTAGAGAGGAATCATTGCGGATCCAGGAAACTCTAAAACGAGAAACCTCATGAGATATAGTGGGCGCACTCGCGAGCATTCCGAGCCAGAAACCAAACGACATTTTTGAGCTAAACCTCTAAGTACAAAATCTCTGTTTCCCCCAATGTATCCGCCAGTAGGATTAATTGTTGGATACATGCCTGTCCTAAACTTCTAGAAAGACCAGGAATACACATGTTTACAGGCTATAAGTACAACGCCACTTTACTAAATCTACGGTGGCTCCTCATAGGTGGATGCGAGGTGAGTAAATTTACGTCTTCTCTCGCCCCAGCAGTCCTATTGTGTTTCGCTTTCGCAAACATTAGTACATGATTTTGAACGTTTTCGTTTTTCCGCTTTTTCCTTGAATAAACGGAAAATACGTTTTTTCCGGTCGATGCAATTTTTCCGGAAAAAACCAACCCTGTGCAGCGCCAATTAAGCAAACAGACGTGGCTGCTCATTTCGCATGCTGAACCGTAGTTGTGTTCACCAAATCCAAAATATCAAAGTTCTACTTCTGTAGAATTTTTGGTCCGAATTTTAAGTTAGTTTTTCCTAATTTTAATTTTTCCTATTAATGTGATTCACAAATCATGGCATGATCAAAATGTGTCATGTTTGGATGAGGTTGCTGTTGTTTATATTCTGTTTGTAATTAGCTCATTAGCTTTCGGTATTGTATGTTCACAATTTCTCTAAATTTCTTTAATAGTTTTGTTTAGCATTGGCACCATCGGTGCCAAAATTTTACAAAATTCTTCATTTGTACGGTTATTGTTTATTTGGTGTAAAATCATTCTTTTCAGAAAATAATAGAAAACCTATGTTGTAGTACAATTTTATTAAATTTTCACAAATTGTTTTGCGTGTTTAAAAACGAAACAAATGCAACAGTAAAAGACATTCGCATGCTGTATAAAAGCTGGGTTCCAAAAATACAAAATAATAACTTAGTTCATTTTCGCCAAATATTTCCGACTAATTATTCTGAAGAGATCAATATTCAAACATTAAACCTTTGTGGTCACACAGGTATCCATAATGGTAAACTGCAGCACAATTACTCAATTCCCAAAAGTATAGTGCGAGCAACTGAGCAGAAATTATGCACGCGCAATAAACGCTTAATACGCAGTGTTTAACATTGACTAACCGTAATGTGGAGTCAATATCTCTATAAGTCAAGCAAAAAAATTAATTTAAAGCTTAAGCTTACTCTATTCTAGTCCCAATCAAAAACTCTCCGACCCTAATCCTTACATGGGCCGCTGCCTTAAAAATGTCTAGTAATGAGTAATGGCTGCAAAATTCTGGGCTTAAATGGGATGAACCAATTTTCCTTCATTTTTCTTTTGATATAAGCGTAGCAATCAGAATAGTTTTTAATAATATTGAATTCTGCTTAGTTTAAATTCTTCTGTTCGAAACTGTATTCGCAACGTGTGTTCATCACTTATCGGCAGTCAGTTATATACCTCAAACAGTGATTGGTACAAGAAACCAATGCAAACACATGTGCTAAACATTCGAAACTCACCATTCATTGGGTTTTGAATTTCCATTAAGAATAAGATCACTGATGTCCATGCAACAAAATTTCGTGTTTTCCCACTTTCATCCGTAACTCACATAGCAGCTAGTTTTGCTCTAACTATAACAAGCTTCAGTTAAACAATAAACCTTGTTTCTTAGGCAACGTTATGATTGCATGAGGCTAAAGTTGCTAAAAAGGTGCTTCTGAAATCACCTGCAGCAGAGATGGTTACATTTTTTAGAAAGCGTTAGTCATTAGTGACTTACGTAGAAAGCGTGAAAGCAAAATGGCTGGGTTTCTGAAACTATACTTAAATATAAATTTGACTTAAACATTTGCAAAGCAACTACTTAACCATGTTTTCGTTTCTAGAAGCGTGCTTAGTACTTAAGTTTATCAAACCATTTGACATGGATCAAGCTACTGATTCTAGAACACCGTCAGTGGTCTTTATTGCACACTTAAGGGTACCTTCTTAATACAAAGTAAAATTATACGTTTCTTTTTGTCGCAGTCACATTGGCACAAATTTGACATTTCTTTGTTTATATCCAAAAAAATAAGTATTTTCTTATGTTTCGACTTAAGGAAGTCAGTACTTAAGCAAACCATAAGTAAATACTCAAGTATGATTTAAGAAACCGAATCAATGAATACAGTGTTTTATTTTTAACAAATAAGTGTAAAAAATAAGCTTTAATGCGAATGTAACATATTAAACACAGATACTGTTTTAGCATAAGTGACATAGCTTAGAGTTAAATTTGGCAGTTCCCTAAATGTTGATAGCGTTTGACCAAACACGGTGGTGTAGGTGCGATGGGGTACTCTTTGCGCCTATTGCTGCAAACACACAAAAATTTTCCAACTGCCTATTAGCCAGAAGGTATACAAATGCACTGCAGAAAAACGCTTCCAAAGAAGGATCAATCTGCTCTAGAATTATTTCTGATAGCGATTTAATTCAGTAGTGTCAGGCACACGAGAACATGGGTGTCTGGAATGCCAGTCGGCACTATTAGTGATATATACGGATGTCGCCGACACCCGTATAAACCCACCAAAACAGACGTTTCTTGTTTGAAGTCATATAAAACAGTGCAAAAAATGTGAAGCTTCCTTTAACAACTGGACTTATCTCGTGATCGTTTTCTGCTGTCTACAAATCGAACTTTTCGCCGAGTTTGATGGGCCCCATCCTTTTTAAAGTCCGATGGTGAACTGCTATTTGACACCTCCAGAAAAAATTGTTTCCACATTTACTGAGTTGCTTTTGACTTAACTATAAAATTTCGCATGCCAATTGCCTAAAAAATGTGAAGCTTCCTTTAACAACTGGACTTATCTCGTGATCGTTTTCTGCTGTTTACAAATCGAACATTTCGCCGAGTTTGATGGGCCCCATCCTTTTTAAAGTCCGATGGTGAACTGCTATTTGACACCTCCAGAAAAAATTGTTTCCACATTTACTGAGTTGCTTTTGACTTAACTATAAAATTTCGCATGCCAATTGCCTATCTTTAAAAGTGCTAAGTAGCTTACATTATAAAATTAGTTAAGCTTTACACACAGGAATATAACACAAGAAAAAATATGTTACTTGCCACAACAAATTACGGGTTTTAGTATCTTATGAAATATAGATTGAACCTTGAACCCAAGGAGAAGATAGGGCTTTCAAGCTTTCAACATTACAGGCGATGAATCTGGATACATTTGAAATTCTAAACATAGCAGCAAAGGCGTCAGCATGCGATTATCCAAAGGTAATTTTTGATTGCGATCAGTCTAAACCTTAGCATTAACCGAAGTGTTTAAACGGAATCCATCTGCGGCTCTGGTATTGTTTTAACCCCTTCTCACATTGAGTTACCTGTAGGCAACTCAGCGCAGTGTATATAGATCAAATAGTATATATCGCATTATGTTTAAAAACAACACACAACACAATCACCACAAACAAACCCCCCCACCCAACCCACACCCCCCCCCCCCCAAAAAAAAAAAAAACAGGAAAAAAAAATTTAAAATTCAGTCTTTGAGTAAACAATTTTTTTCAATAAAAAATATGCTTTTGATTTTTAAACATTTTTCAAAAATATGTTCTGGTTGATTTTTCATAAGCTCGCAAATTTTGCTTTCCCACTACCTTTTCAGTACGGTTTCTTGGTATGCCAGCGGTTGTTGTACCCGCATCAAGAAAATGTAGCTGATACATTAAGTATTTCAACAACCATGCATGAGGTAAGATAAAGTAACATAACGTTCTGTTTCCTGTCCAATATAATATACATTTTTAAATAACATCTTCCGTCCATAAAATAGCTTTTTTGATCACCTGCGGCTTCTTTATATAATATTTGAATTAGTTTTACCTGTAGCCTAATGCAGAAAGAAAGCCCTTACGCGACCTTCAAGGTTGAACGCATAAAAAATCCATTAAATTTTAATTCAAAGAAAAACTCATGAAAGGGTATTGAAATGAAAAACAAAAAGATGTCAAATACTTAAGACCAGACCTGGTCACGGATTCAACGAATCTAATTATGTTAAAGTTTCAGCGAGGAAATAAAACAATTCATTTTAGAATGCAAATTAGTCTGCTGGTTAGTCAGACGTATTCGATTTTTGCGTTTTGTCTTGAAACCAGAGACCGTATTTTCAAATGTGTTTATCACCTATCAACAGTTGGTGATAGGTCCTATAGTTTTTGGAACTAGCACATTGTCTGAAATCCAGCACATTGTTCCCATTTGATCTGCCGCCTTACTTCTGTACCAATTTTGAGATCTGCAATTGTTGATATTCGTCAGTTTGAAAACCAATCGATAACTGATGATAGGTGCAATACGCATTTGATAATAGATACCCAGAACGTATTATGCGGCGGTGAAACTGCCGAAGCCGGGCGTCAATTTTTAGCCGAACACAGGTCTTATGTTGCACTCTGCCACAAACGGCTTCAGAAACCTCTACAGGATTTATAATAACCACCTGGCTGCTAAATTTCACAATTTCTATCTCGTTTGCTATGCTATTCTCTCAAACGCCGTCGCATGTGGCGAAAATTTCCTGAAAGACAACTTTAGTCGCACCCGTGACTGAAACTAAAGTGCGGTGTTAACAGAAGGTGCGAGTGCAATCCCGTTCTTTGATTGTATTTCTGGGAAACGTGACGTAGTTTAGCCATCAAAAATTATCAAACCAATTTCCGCGTTGCGCACGCACCGTAGTGAATTTATGGCTGGGTACAAAAATCCCTAGGGCTCATTATCATATTTATAAAATCGAAATCATTACACAATGGACTTATAATAAGCTACATTTAACAAAAGACGTCAAACACAAGTTTATTGTTACAAAACTCAAGATGTGGAATATATATTCATATGTGTCAGTAATACTTGTAATTGAATGGCGTTTTGCTGAGAGCGTTCAGCCCGATTTAAAGGAAATAAAAGTGGAAAGATATTACGTTCATGTTTCTATAAAACTAACCAGCAGCGGCGCCCTAAACTAATTATGAGTGGAGGAGCAATCAGAAGGCAATAAGGTTCAGATTGATTTTACCGAACTTACATCAATAGGAACCACACGAATAGCGCAGACAGCAGCGGATTCACCAACTTCCAATGGGGGAAACTTGCAGTTATACAGTGAACGAAAACTCGAGACCAAATCGAGCGACAGGTCAATCACCATTTTAGGGATATTTAGCGAAACAAAATTTTTTATTTTGTGCCGGGCCGATTAGAAGTCGAATTCTTGAGTCCCCTCAGATGTTGCGACGATAACCTGTTTTCAAAAGACTCATTTGGAGTTTTTTTAAAGTAACCACTGTAAAAAACACAATTTCATTTTTCAGTATTTTGCTAAAAATTAGCCTGGCAAAGATATTAACCCGATTATAAAGCTCGCCAGATTGAAGACTTCGAAACCATTATCAACGGATTGACAATTAGTCATTGTACCAGGAGCCAGACATCAACGGTGAAGAAGTTGTCACGCCGACACTAGAGCCAAAATGAATCCCTGAACCGAATTCTGTTTTTGAACGGCTGACTTTTATTTTAGTCGTTTTAACATTGCCGATTGGATTTAGTTGTCCGCTTGCATTGCCCGATTGAAACATTCCTCCAACAAACCCAACACGCCATGTTTTCTTTGGTTTGGTCGCTTGACATGCTGTTGCAGACCGTTGAGGTTGGCCATGTGCAGCAGTTTTGAGTCGAAATATGTGATATCTGCAGAATTCAATTCATGATAAACGCTAAACCGCTTAATTAGGCAATTTTTCTTAAACTAACGCTTCACGCAATACCTAACATTTCAATACACACTAACGTTGCTTTCATTTCGCCGTTTGACGGCGTAAAAAAGTGACCGACCCTGTCAATTTGCTTTCTTGCGAAAAATTTTCAAACTAGCTCGGTAAGTTTGCGTTAGTCCCGTGGCCATAGGAGTTTAGCGATTTAATCGCGACTCTGGCCGACGCTGTAACCGGTTAAGGATTGCCAATGCGAACAAAATTTCTAGCTTTGATTTTTAATGAAATTACTTGCAGTTGCAAGTTTTTCGAACGGGATTTTGGACCAAACTTGCAAGTGCAAGTTGCAGCTGCAAGTTCTCGTAGCAAAAACTTGGACGTGTGAATAGGACTTAACCGGTGGTTTGTAATAAAATTGATCGCCCATCTAATTGCATTTTATGTTTTCGATATTTCAGACTATTGGCACAGAAGAGCAAACTGTTTGGCACGTACCCCTGCTCCCGTAAAGTGTGGATACCAAAACAAACTCAAAACAGAACAGGCAGTGAAATTCGGTCCCAGTCACGATCCAGAATCGTGAAGTTCGCCGCAATGTATCAACCAGAACGCTACACGTTGGCGACTACCGAATTTTACCTCAAATAAAAGCTTGATCTCAACTACTTTGCGAAAGAAGTCGCGATCACATCACTGGGACCGGCTTTATGTAAAAGAAACAATTAGTACAGACAGACTGCAGTTGAAAAGAAATCGGTATCAAAGTATATTTTGAAATGTTTACTGCGTATTTCATGTTTAAATACAAGTTTGCATATCTGATGTTTTTGGCAGTACATACTGGGTTACTGAGCAGTTTTTACAGTTTTTTTCCCATTTCTGGTTTAAAGATTTGTGTCAGGAACTAGGTCCGCAGCCAGCTCACCTTGCTTGGAGGGCTAAAAAATTTTTCAGAGGGGCATACAAGTGTACTTGTTGTCTTTACGAGCATGGTTGAAAATTTTCTTTTTGGAGCCAAAATTTACGCCCTAATCTCCTTTGGCTACGGGCCCGTAATAAACGCAATACTAATGCACGCCTTAGCAGAAAAACACAAAACCATGACCTGTAATTTAAACATTGTCGCGTATATAAATTTGCACCGCCTTCAGCAAGTTGAAATTCCTTTATGTTTATTCTGCGGTTACAGAAAGTAGCTCCCAATGTTGATAGACTAATTGAACAGATGGTATAACGAAGTGACCTAAACGTGTCACCTTACTTTTTTGCCGAACAATTTCTATATTACTCGGCTGGTTTGTATTGTTCAACAAGGCGAGAAAAGTTCTAATGTGATGTACAATTGAGACCGTTCGTCCGGAATTGCTCCTTTGCGATTGGTCATTCGGTTTAAACACTGAGCGCTTATGCCAATTT
Source organism: Enoplolaimus lenunculus (assembly GCA_030248215.1). Classification (NCBI taxonomy): domain Eukaryota; kingdom Metazoa; phylum Nematoda; class Enoplea; order Enoplida; family Thoracostomopsidae; genus Enoplolaimus; species Enoplolaimus lenunculus. Next base: position 106,387 of record JASANG010004122.1, read on the forward strand.
TGACAAACCTTAGCTCTAGGCTTAAGCTGTATTGAATAAGGGGCCAATGTTACTTTAAGGGGCGTCACAGTAGATTAAGCGTATTCCTAAGCCTAAGCCTAAGCCTAAGCCTAAGCGTTGCAAAAATGAATTCCTAAGCTTAAGCCTAGAACTAAGCCAACGGTTTGTCGGCATAAGTTACGGTTTTTAAAAAACTTTGAAAAACTGTGCGATTTGTTCGTCATTAAGCAAAAAAATTTTAGTTTACTATCTATAACCCATTCTCACATTGAGTTGCCTATAGGCAACTCAGCGCAGTGTATATACGGTAAATAATATATATCGCACCGTGTTTAACAATTGCAACACGTATACATGGTACTAAATTTACCACAAGACGTGAGAGCCCGCTCGGGCTCGAGCGTCAAGCTCCTATAGCTGAGTGGTGATGGTGTACGCCTCCCACTCCAGTCACTGGAGTTCGAATCCTAGCGTAAAAGTAGGTCTCAGGGGAAATAGAAAATATTCATGCGAGAAAGGGTTAAGCGTTGAATTCGTTTTGCCCAAAAATCTGTCGTGCAACTTGCAGCACCGCGAGACAAATTTTACAAGGTGTTCAACCGCGAAGCAGTAACGAAATGTGTTGACTCACGCGATGCCTGTAAATGCAAGGACGCCAACCGAAGCAGCGAATAATGCTAAAGCCCAATTTGGAATATGACTTGCAGATCGTTTGTGAAAATGGAAATTTACACTGTATGTAGTATTGCTTTGCAGTGTAATTCGACGCAGAATAACGCCAAACTTTTCAAGGAAACTGTTCAATTCCTAAAACAAAACAATGTCAATCAATACAGCGAACACTGTAAATTCCAATGCGTTGGTTAATCAATCCAGCTAGCGAGTCGGTTTTTTAATTAATGTCAGTAAACATTAAGTCGCGTTGAGTTGAGTTGATTCTCCCTCTGAGTGAGTTGACTCTGAGTGAGTTGATTAATTAACTCGGAATTAATTGAATGGACTCAAATTTCTGAGTTCTGAGACTCCTAACTCAGACCGAGTGATTCAACTCATTCTGAGTTAAAATCAACTCACTGAAATTTTTACAGTGAATAAAATGCTGAAACCCAATTCAGAATAGCAGTCAATTGAACTAATTTGCATGCTTTTATGTAAAAGAGGTTCGTTACAATTTTATCGCGAAAAATTTCTTACCGTGGGATATAAGTTCCTTTGGTACCGCCCGTGTATTGCACACAAATTACTAAAAGTGTGATTGCTGGCTTGTTTGCAAACAGATTACATTACACAATAATCATTATCTGCAAGGTATCTTGAAAAGTGAGAATTAACGAAATGGCGCAAAATGCGTTATACCTTAACAAGTTCAGCATTCTTATGTTCTAAATTAGTATTTGCATCAGTAACCAACTCGTCGAACAATTGCTGATATCTGAGCGATTTTAAATGTTGCCCAAGTACAGCACCGACGCTGACAGAGATCATCTGTGAACAAAAACAATTTTATTTCCAGAGGATTTTTAACTCATTTTGTGATTACAAATACAGCTTTAGAGTATTGGTATTGAAATATTAAAACAAATTTCAGTGTTACTTAATTTTATATTCGTTGAATACAGTTCATCGAGTTTAAATGAACTAATAAAATGAATAAGGTAATCGGGTTGAGCATTTCGGCCCATGTTGCTTTAAGGGGCCTCCAGGCTTCTGGTGCGTCTATAAAAAGTAGGTTTAGATTCTAGATTACATTTTTTGCTTAGGCTTAGGCTTACGCTTAGGCTTATGCTTAAGAACACATTTTTGTACCGCTTAGGCTTAGGCTTAGGCTTAGGAATACGCTTAATCTACTGTTACGCCCCTAAAAGTAACATTGGCCAGCATTTCTATAGGTTTAGAGCTTTATTTTAGAGCTGAACCAAATCAAATTAATATTTACGCTGATTTTTGTAGGATTTCAAATAATTTTGTTCAATGTGCGGTTTACAACGAAGCAGCTTCGGTCCTCACGTCTATGTAAGAGCATTTTTAAAAATTTTCAAAGCTCTATTTCGAAATTGGAACTAATTACATTTTTGATCAGTTTTCAGGGTATACACTCCTTGCGGTTTGTTTACTGATACTTAGAGGGGTTTTCAAAAGACAATATGTCAGTTTTAGACTAGAAATCTCGTAGTCAGCAAACACTCGGAAAATTGACATGTATAGGCTAGCAGCGTGTTTGCTGATACGTTACGCGGAAACCTTATAATTCATGTAAAGTTGAACACTTTTTCAAAAACAACATACCGGGGCTTTATGTGTAGCATCCACAGTGGACAACTGAAATTGAAATAGTAATCAAAATTGCAAACGATTAATGATTGAAAACAAATCATCTAAGTGCCGTGGTCACTGCCCTCTTTTACACCCAGCGTACACTGTAAAAAACGGGGAGTCAAATTGACTCTCTCGGAAACAGGTAGGCTTTTCCTGACTACACCAACTGAGTCAAAATTCGACTCCACCAGAGTCAAATTCAATTCACTGAATTGCTCAGTGAGCCGAATTTGACTCTGACGGAGTCAAATTTGACTCAGTTTGTGTAGTCAGGAAAAGCCTGTTTCCGAAAGAGTCAATTTGACTCCCAATTTTTTACAGTGTATGCGCAATCCGTTTTAGATAACCTGCTGCACTTATGGATATTTTACAGTAGGACGGGTCGTCTCAAAAGTTGATGGTTTCTCTTCCGAATACCCCAGCCGCGGTGGTAGATAAGTTAGCTGATTTTATTGGCAAAATGACGTATACACTATCATGAAACTGCTTCAAATTACATCTTCAGCAATACCACCTAACCGTTTTCTACTTCCGCCCACACATGGTCACTAGGTATTTTCTCGTTCTAAAGCAACGCTAGCTCACCCCAGTTTGCGGGCAGTTCAAAACAAAAAACAAAAACACCTGCATGACTGAGATGAATGGCGAATGTTTACTTGTGACACCGACGAATGTTAGGTTAATATGCAGTAAAATTGCGATATATCCTATGTTGTCAGGTATACATCTTTTTAAAGATTCTCTGTTACTTTGGGTGACAGATTTCCAGGGGTTTTGCGTAATTGAAACAGCATACTTTTTGGCAACAGGCCAAGTTGGTTGTCTTCTCTACGCCCCCTCTAATCTTTACATGTGCCGAAAACAGCAATGCCGAAAAAAAGTAAAACCTTCGCTGGACGCTTGAGAATCAACAGTACGAAAACATCTTCGCCACAGTCGCCAAAATTCCACCGTTGTCGTACGACATTAGCATAATTATGAATATATTTTAACGTAACCGCTGCGTTCCATATCCGAAATATTTCTCCACTTGTCAACTTGAACATTTGTGAACGATTGCACAATTGTTTGGCTGACCTACAGAAGCCAGCTGTAAACCTTATATATACAATGGCTTTTTGACGGATTCTATTTATAGTAGAAAACCGTTATGTAATCTTGCGTAGTTCCAAGCGGACCCTCACACATACAATGAAAGACGTTACAGAAATACGCAGTGCGTATTTTATAATTCACAGGTTTGAGGGTCAGCAGAAAAATATTAAAATGAACACAGAAATCGCGCAAAATTTCTTAATAAAAGATTCTCGCTCACAAAATCAATTTTATTGCGTTGACATGAAGATTGATTCACGTTTAATTTTCAACAATTCGCTGAACTAAACGTTTGTCTCGAAACTAAAACCATGGAATATCGAAGTAATTTTCAGGCACCGCGCTGATGTAACTCGAAAATAACTTTTACTTATGAAAGTCCAATCTAACATTTTTTACGGAACCTTGAACTAACCATAATGTTAAACTAAGGATAATACTAACGGTTCAATTTGGTCAAACACAAAACACTATTTTAAATGATTTTTGCGTTTCAAACATCGTTTTCAAAACACATTTCTAAATGGATAGCAAGCGCAATGAAACGCTATTAAGAAAACGCCTGCTTACATTTGTCAAAATGTCATTTTAGCATGAATATAAACACTTTTTTTGAAAACATGAGAAGTGTTTTGTATTTTTGCCTCGATATAATGGCAATGCAACCTTTAGATACATGCATACCGGTCAATTAACGAATAGTATGGAGTACGAATTTCGTCAACCACGGCTATTCCAAATTTAAACCAGCAAGTGGGTGTCTTTGCCGTGTGATAATCCGGTTTTTGATGCGATGAGTTTGTGATGTTTACAGGGCAGATGCAAATATTTGATACGTTACGTTTTACAATATTGTTGCGATGATTTGGAGGATAAGGCAGTGATTTTAATGTTTTGTATAGCTCGATTTCTGAAACACAAGATTTGGAAATTGTATTAAAATATTAACAATGGAATTTCAGTCATATTATTCACGGAATCGAAAACAAAACTGGCTATCTGGTTACACGCTGATGTATACCTTTCAACATTTGGAGGCAGTAGATGATGGACAGGGATTTTTCGGTTCCATGGCATGAGCCTTAAACTTCGTTGATTTCATTCATTGGTTAAGGTCACGTACCACAGGGGGCCAGGGAGGCTCAGCCCCCCCCCCGGGAAGAATTTTACCCCTCTAAAAAAATTTCAAACTTGCTTTTACAGACTCCTTTCAAGGTCTCTATCATACAAATTATTAAAATTGCATTTTGTTTTCTTCTCGCTTCACTCCCCAATTTTCTTTCACTATTATTGCAGTGACCCGAATAAGAGAATTGTAATAAGAGGGGTTTCCATTTTGAGTCTCAATCAATAGGAGTCCATATCCCTAACAAGATTCCGTAAACGGATAGAGTCTCTAAACCTTAATTAGAATCCATCAAGCTTTTGAGACAACACAAATAAACTTTTAATTCAACGGATAATTGCACTACCGGTTGCAAATAAATAACGGTCCGCAACCGAATAACGGGGTGGGGCGCCCTCTGGAGAGGCCAAAAAAATATCAGTCCGCCCACACTTATTCGGATCACTACAGTACATATCGCGCCTCAGTGTATGTGACCGTTTCGTTATCGGATTAGCTGCTGCGCCGCTGAATTAAGCTAAAATTAACCGTTCAAGTTGCTTATAAACACTTACGCTCATTGAAACAAAGCCGTCCAACTGGGTCACACATAATTGCGTATGAATTATTATTTTCTGCTGACTTGCACGTTTGAGCAAAACTCGGAGTTCCGTATACAGGAAAATAACACGGACTATCTCGGGATGCGTCTTCAAACAATTTATCACTACAGAAACCAAATTGTTTCCGTATCGGTGATTTGTGAACAGAATGTTCCACTTTCGTTCGAGACACGCGGTCTTCCAAAGATTTCGCCGCCGCAAATGATACAGAATCAACAAATTGCATTAATATACACAAAATCAAGTAACTTTGCATAAGAAGAATTACCATAGATTACTGATTTAGTATGTAAACTATCAACTGTGAATTATCAATACGGGCGTTATACCATAATTAACTCGTGCTTGTTCTGCAATGCAATACGAATTGACAAGCGTAATATACCTGTAAATGAGCGGATACTTTCGTGATTGAAACCTTCCCCACGGTCGCACAGATACGCGGGCTGTGAAGCTGCGGCCTTGCTGGCTTCCATTATATTCGCTCGTGTACCTACATGATTACACTGAACAAGAACACCAGGTGTAATGTTTATACCAAATGGCTCAGCCTTCCCCCTGGAAAAATGTTGTTCCACCTAGATAATTTTAAACCTTGCTTGTAAGTCACAAAACCCTTGTTTGCCCGCCTAAAAATGTTAACCCCTCACGCAAGGTGAGCCGGCTGCGACCCTGAACCCAAAGCTCAGTTTTATGGAATTAAAATAAATGCGATTATTTATCTGCCTGATGTTGGAGCAGCGCTAGCAATGTATAATCCGTAGGCGCTCTGCAAAAGTGCACTCGTTGTTACTATTTTGCGATGGTAACAGTTTAATACCACTTAGCGTGTTAACTCAAACACCAGTCACTGTGACGTAAACTGGGTCACATTAATTTTTAGTAATTTTTACTTTGTAAAGCGCAAATTACAAAATCCAAGCTGGCCCGTATATATACACAACTCGTAGGCAAAATGCAAAGAAGGCACTGGAAAAAATTTAGGTAAGGCATGCGGTGGTTTAGAACGACTTACTGTACTGACTCGAATAAAAGGGGGGCTGATATTTATTTGACCTCTCCAGTGAGTCCCCCTGTTATTCGGTAACGAACTGTCATTTATTTTAACCCTCGCTCCGCTACCCTTTGTTACTGATATATATCCGGTATTGCAACAATCCGTTGAATTAAACGTTTATTTGTCTTGTATCAAAAACTTCAGCGATGATGCAAGGTTATAGGAATGTACTTTCAAAACTTAGTATATATGCTTTAAAGTTTCGTACTCAACTTCATTTGGTCCTGGAGTCATTCTCTACAATTAGGGATAATTGACATATATTGACTCTAATTAGGGTTTAGGGAATCTATCCGCTTACGGACGCTTATTAGGGATACGGACTCGTGTTGATTGGGACTCAACATGGGGTCCCTCCTCTGATTGCCCCCCTTCTTATTCGGGTCACTACAGTACAAACGTAACAAGTCCTTTTGTAGAGAGCAACCCTCGATGCGCCCAGTCTAGTAGCTACGGACCCAAGTACGTGTAAAAGCTATCAGAACCTTGTTGCTTTGAGAGTCGCATAGATGTTTTTCGAGATTGCAACAAAATGAGCGCAGGCTTTAGACCAAGTATTTGGCGTAGGCATGGCTTAGGTCTTGGAATATGCTTATACTACTAGTTTACGCGAGTCAAAGTAACAGTGGCCGCTATCCGTGCGTATAAAGTTTGGCAACAAAGTTTTTTGTGCGTATCGGAAAATATCGTCATTTCAATTTTACGCACAGAACAATAAATAAGTCTAAATTTAACGTTTTACGTGCGTCTTTGTTGCAATTTACAGCAAATTTTGGAACAATGACTTTACCTTCAAAGTGATTTGGATTATTACGACCTGCAGACTGCAGAAACAGTGTAGTTCTTTAACCTGGCAGTTTATACACGACATGTTTTTTTAAATAATTTAGTGCCATTCGAATACAACATGTAAGATTTAATACAGCAAGCGATAAATTTAAACATAAACGCAGTTTTTAGTGTTAAGTCAAAATGCCGTTGTTGTTTTTAGTTGAGTCTGTTTCAGAGCTCATAATGGTGAATAATTTTAATTTTGGTTTGGTTGAAATTCAAAGCGGTCAAAGATATGTTTAAAATGGTTACATTTTAAATGTGACTACAACTATTGTTCAATTTTTGTTGAAATGGGTAAAAACATGAATATGTATTCATTGACATCTTAATTTACTTCGGGTTGAGAAAATATCGTTTCAGCTAAAGCTTTAAACGAAAAGTTTGTCCATCTCAATATTTTTGGCTTGAGAATGTTTAGCAGTGGTACATTGTCCTAGTAGTGAGAATTACGGTTGTTGTGAATTTTTTACACTGGTCCTACTGTGTTTCTTGAAAGCGACGGTTATTATAATCAATGTCTCCATTCATTGCTTCAATCGTGTCTTGAAGAAAGCGTTTACATTTAATCAAAAATAGGATTTTAATGTACGCTAACAGATTTTCTTATTAATAGAATTTTAAAAATCTAATCATTTTTAGGCAAACGCGGGCTGAGGATAACAGAAAAGTCCTGCCCGGGCCGATGCCATGCCAGGGGGGCAAGGATGCCATGGAAATTTATTTTTTTTTTGGCTTTTGGAAAATTTTCATTTTGAATAAATTGAAACTATGATTTCCTGTGCGGTTATTTCCGCACACTAGATGTTGGTGCTTCTCTATTGTTAACCGACATTGCTTTATACTGGGTTTTATGTACCAAAATTTATCTTTTCACGCGTTGCTGCGAGTAGACGGGTCACTAATTTGGGTGGTAGTTGATGTTTGAAATGTAGAATTCGCACAGGCTTCTTAAAAGTATCGAGGGAGTAAGTTTGCGATTGGTATGTTTCAACGTGTGAAATTGAAAAATCGGCAACCTTGACTCTCCAAATAAGCGAGTCAAGACAAAAACATGACGAGCGATGGGTACATTCTTTTGAATGCATAAAGTGTATATACTCAGTGCGCATACTGTAAAAAATGGGGAGTCAAATTTACTCTCTCAAAAATAGGCTTTCCGTTAATCGAATTTGACTCTGGCGGAGTCAAATTTTACTCAGTTTGTGTAGTCAGGAAAGCCTATTTTCGAGAGAGTCAATTTGACTCCCCATTTTTACAGTGTACTCTTGCTGAAAGTTGTCATTATCCACTCGTGTTAATGTAACCACGCAGTTTGGCTACACATTTATTAAAACGGTAAAAAGACGTTTCAACGTTTTTTATAAATCTCATATCTCTCATTAACCGACGTGACAACTTGATATGAGGTCAAACGATGTATTTCTATAAACGAAGTCTGATGAATAAATTTTTTGACACTAAATATCGTAAGTGACTGACTGTCAATCGTTCCAAACGCAACAGTGATAACAACGTTTTGTCTTCAGCAGTTATTAGTAAATCCAAAGAAAAACACGTTATATACATTGATTGACACATCGCGTCCGACTACGTTTCCGCATAAAGACTGTTGGCTATATGACCCTGCAAAAATTTGACCAATTTTTTGAGAAATAATAAAAATTGTGTAAAATGAAAACTTTTTAACGCTGACGGTATATGGTTGAGTTTTTTAAGTTTCGATTTAAGCTCTGAAATTCTGTTGCCGTTCTATGTATTGACCATAAATATTTCATAAACCATCTATTATGCTCAAACAGAGCATGCAGTTGATGCTAACTTGGTATTTTTAGCAGCTTTGAGTTCTCGCCATCACGTCACTATTCGACTTAAAATTGGCTAAGTTGCAGAAACAAATTAAAGTCAACCCTTGACTCAGATCGATCTCGTGTTTTTAAGTCAAAGAAGTTACTCAACCCTACGAATCAAATACCCGTCAGTCGTTTCACGTTTATTAATTAAAATGCTTATTACTAAGGTTTTTAATTACGAATCCAAAATCAACGGCTGAAAAACTAATTCTCTCTATTAAGATATGAAGGCAATTCTTTGGCTGAATTCATCAACTGTTAAAAGCAGTGTGGATCGCTTTAGCTTGAAATATTTCAATCAATGCAGAGCCATAACAGTGGTATAAAAGCATATTCCTCAAGTTATGCCTTAGCATAAACAATAAAGCCTATACCTAAGCCTAAGCCTATGCTTTAGAAAAACAGCCTAAACCTTTAAGTTACTCCATAGTTCATACTGTATTGACACGAATATGAAGGGGGACTGATATTTGTTTGGCCTCTCCAGAGGGTACCCCCCTTGTTATTCGGTTACGGACTGTTACTTATTTTTAACCCACGCTCCGCCGCCCTTCGTTATTGATATATCGGTACTGCAACTATCCGTTGAATTAAACGTATGTTTGTATCCTTTCAATAGTTTGAACGATAATAAAAGGTTATACTTAGGAAAGTTTCGAACGCAAATTATTTGGTCCTGGAGTCATTTAAGTGCTACATTTATGGTTAATTGACATTTATGGACTCTAATTAGGGTTTAGGGACTCTATCCGCTTAGGCTCTTATTAGGGATACGGACTCTTATTGATTCGGACCCAAAATGGGGACCCCCTCTTATGACCACCTCTTATTCGGGTCAATACAGTACAGCCCGACGAAAAACGGTAAGCCGATTATGTATATATGACCCAATACTTCAAATCTTTGTCAAAAAAGCATTAAGTTATCCACTTTTTCGACCCTGTTTGATTTAAAAGAAACCATATTGTGCCATCAGTTTTTCATATATTTACATTGCAAAATAGCGTAAAAGGCAAAATGGCTGATGACTGTCTGGTCCTTTTCTCAGTGCTGTATCCTGCTGTCTGAATCGTACACCGTGTATATAATATTTGGTTTCATCACATTTGATGACTTTTCTCAAAAACCCAATATATTAAAGTTTATATATGAGCGTTTTTACGTTGTAGAACCTTTGGTCGCAACAAATCTAGAACAACACTTTTTGCTTTCCCATATTTAATCAGAATTCAGAACATAATATTTTTAAAATCTCTTCATTTGTTGTGTTTCTACTGTTCTAAACGTTTTAGGCCTGCAGATCGAAATACCAATGATCCGAATTCCAGCCGTATATTAGAAATGAAATAATTCTAAAATTGAGTTTGATTTATAAAATTTAATTTGCGGTGGTTTTTAGAAACGCGAACCGCAGTTTTTAATTACAGTTTAACGAGACTGGATAAAGCCGTGACAATACTGTAGTGATCCGAATAAGAGGATGGTAATAAGAGGGGGTCCTATTTTGAGTCCCAATCAATAGGAGTCCGCATCCCTAATAAGAGTCCGTAAGCAGGTAGAGTCCCTTAACCCGAACTTGAGTCCATAAATATCAATTATCCATAATTGTAATGCATAAATGGCTCGAGGACAAAAGAAAGTTGAGTTCAAAACTTTAAAGCGTAGTTAAGTTTTGAAATCAACATTCCAAACTATAACTATGCATTATCGCTCAAGTTATTGAAACAAGACAAAGGGGGTAGCTATTTGTACTGGAGCCGTAGCTGAAGCTGACGGCCGATTATCTACCGGAGCCGGAAACAGATGCAGCAATTTGTTTATACTTTGGTAATAGGTACATGGACGCCGAAATTAGGGGGAAGAGGGCACTTGCCCTCCTAATGTTCAGATTGGGGGCACAGACCCCCGCAATATCGCTCAGAGCACACAATGTCTAACTGTCGAATACCTGTGTAGCAGGGTGAATTTTCCATCGGCCGAAATTCTCCTCGGAAATTCTCCGCTGTGCTCTTGACAGCCTCACACCCATTGCAGTTATTCATTCAGAATTGCAGAAGTATAAAGGAAATAAAGTTTAGTGAATTACGTTGTGCCTGTATGGAACGCTCTTACAGTTCTAGTAAATGAAAAGAGGGTAATTGTGAGAGGTTAGTTCTCTCTAAATAATCTCAAAGGGATCTCTCTGTAGGACTTGTCTCCGTGGTATACATGTACTTCTTCGGCTTTACATGCTACATGGTTTTACTTAAAATTCCTTGCTTATATTTTCTTTTGTTGCATATATATAGTCATATTTATTATTTGTTTTATGACTTGTCATTATTTGTTCTTGTTGGTAAAGTGGAATTTGGAAATGGCACTGCATGAAGCCTTAACTGACATGTCCTCGTCCAACTACATTTCACTTCACTATTATCATTTGGTAGTTGTGAATAAATATATAGCTAGTCGAATGTGAACTTCATTTAAAGTTGGATGAGCATGGTATGTAAAAATCAAGATGAGCTCAAACGAAACGTTTAGTAAATCCAACGTTGTTATAGATGGATACATAATTATCAGCAAAAATTGCACACACGGCTGTAGTACATTAACACAATGTGCATTGCATGTATTGCATTGGACTAGGACAGCATGTTTCACATGTTTGCAGCCGTCTGGCTCGTGCAAGATGGCTACGGTTCGATTCCCTGCGTGGTCCTGAACTTTGGGCAAAAGTTCACTTCGGACAGCGGTAGTACATACTGTACTGTTCCAACATGGAAATCCCATCCAGATGCGTACTGTCAGAACTGCACGGTCGGGACGACCCCTTTTTCCGAAGTACCGCGAATATTATTGTTTTTCCAATGAATTTCTCCGAAAGATATCGCCACGCCGGGAATCTAACCTCGAACCTCTCGCTCGCGAGTCAAGCATGCTACCCATTACACCACACGGCCGATATCATAATTTCCTCTGGTGCTATATGTGCACGAGTATGTATGTGTCTTAACATTACACACTCTGCACATACACAAGCTACACCGCATATACTCACATTCCCCTTCTTTAGGCGGTAGGCCCGGACCGCGAATCCAAACTCCTCCGAATCCACGAGCCTGCAATGTACAGCGCCCATCTCGGTGGACCTCCATGTCAGAACTGCAAGGTCGGGACGACCCTTTCCCCAAAGTACAGTGAATATAATTGATATTCCCCTTCATTTCTCCGAAAGATATGGCCACGCCGGGAATCGAACCTCGGACCTCTCGCTCGCGAGTCAAGCGTGCTACCCATTACACCACACGGTCGATATCATAATTTCCTCTGGTGCTATATGTGCACGAGTATGTATGTGTCTTAACATTACACACTCTGCACATACACAAGCTACACCGCATATACTCACAGGTACTGCAAACAGCAATCACATAGATTCAATAATTGGATTTACGGTCCGGGACGACCGCCAGTAATAAGAGGGATGTCGGTCGGTATATGTGCACGGTAAGTGTATGTAAAAGCATAGATTGCGATGCATGTGCACATATACCGGTTATAAAGTTGTTCTAGTTGACCGTCTTGACCCGAATGCAAGGTCCGAAATTTGATTTCATGCGGTGTCATTAATTTTGGGCAAACTTCGAACGGGGGTTGTCAGACCGTGCAGTTCAAACAGACCGTGCCGTGTGTCAGTTTAGGTGACATCAACCAGGATGACATATTTAGAACTTTTATGCTAAACCGCTGCAGCAGGTGTAAAGATGGTGGTTCAGAATATCGTCTTTCACTACTCCGTGTAGCTCAGTTTAACTGCTTTTATCATCGACTATATAATATATCGACTGGAGTAGAGGACACGTATGTTGCTGGCAACTACGAACTATGAGAATAATGCATATTGTTACATACGAACATGGACAGTAATATGCATGTTTATGTGCCTAGTTTTAGAACTAGTTTAGTTATACCTGTAACAAAAGATAACAATTATCGGAACGCAAGAGTCATGTGCTTGTCCGTTGACAGCATGTGCATCGGTATATAGTGTGGCAAGAAAATACAGCATGTGAAGTGTTTGGGGACCGTTGTAGAGCTTGTGTATAACAGCCTGTGTGCAGGCTGTTAGCCTGAACCGGCTATGCGCCTGCTTATCTACCTTGTGGCGCTCGAGTAATGAGCTCAACGATTAACTGAAATGTTCGACCTGATATAGGCGTGGGCAAACAATCGACACCCGGTTTACGTATTCAATGCCTATCGACCGGATATTCATTACTGAAAAGTATTAACGTACCTTTATATTAAAATATTATTTATGACTAAGTTACACATTGAACACAGTATATAGTTATTAGTGGACAAAAATACCGTGAGTTCTAGCCAGCCTCACGGCTGATTCCAACAGCTTATTTGTAATTAAAAGGTATAAGGCAGGCACACAGCTGTGATGACGCACGTGAAATCTGAAGATATTCCTATTGGAGAGCCCTATTTTATACATAGCATATTGCTTATTTAGTTGACAATGTCCAGTTACTATATATGTTAGTAATCAATGTGTAATGTTTCTGTACTAAAGCACATCGAAAGACAGCTAGGTTCAGTCCATTAAACTTTAGTTCTGCTACAACAAAACGATCAATTAAAGAAAGATCTGTTCGTACAATACGATCACCTCTTTTATAATATTTTAATCAAAATTCATTTAGATGAAAATGCGAATAGAACAGTGGAACTGGCGCAAACTCGAAAGCGCAGAGCATTTGTTGCGGTCAGTTATCATGGCAAGGCTGATAATACACATATGCGCAGCTTTGCCACAAGCGTAATAATTGTGATATATATTTTAGATTATTTTACTCATAGATTGCTTACTCAATAAAGTTTTATTGCTTAATGCTCAGGCCAGTGATTCAACGACTGGATCGTATTGTGCCTGTCCAGTATCAAACCTTTTGGAACCATCCTGCTGGACCTAAAACAATTCATTTTTGGGCACCCGCTTTCAAGTGGTCACTAGTTATTGCAGGTATGTACGTGTAAAGCCGGATGATCTAATATCCGGCCGGAGCCGGATAATGAATTCAAATGCAATACTAGATTGCATTTAAATATCACAACGTTTTTTCCGTGACTTAAGGTACCCAAAGTGTTTAAGTGAGACAAAGTTTAACATCTCACGCCGATGCATTTTTAACACTTTAACAACGACCCTATTACACTATTCTTTATGTTTGTACCTTTGCGTTCAGTTAAAATATTCGTTTGGCCCATGTTTGTTTTAAGGGATTCCAGTTTTCCATAAATACTAAAACAGAGGTGACCAAGAGCACGGATGGATGTCGCGGTCTTAGTCTCGGCGAGTCTCGGTATTTGTCAGGTCTCCGTTTCTTGAGTCTCGGTGGTTTGAAACCGACACTACAAGAAAATTTCGCTATGAATTGTCAGATTCAGCGTATTTAAATTCCTGAACCTAAGGTTACGCTTCAGCGCAAAAATAAGTCTATAGCTAGGCCCAAGCCTAAGCGAAAATAATCGCATCGATCCTAAGCAGGAATGGGCGATCTCGGTTATACAAAGACCGAAACCCAGACCTGACTACCGAGACAGGCTATGAAAAGTCTCGGTCTCTGTCAATTTTTATCATCACCGAACAAAATTAAAAATAAAAAAAATATTTCTAATGCTTTTCTCGTTGTTTTTTGTTTTTCATTGGTTTTTGTGTTTTTCAGAGTATCTGCTTATATTTATTGCGTGAGTATGAAAATTTATAAATTCACAACGAAATTTTATTTATTAATCACGTATCACTTGCGTCAACAATACAGTCATATATAATATATACATTTGTCGAATTTTCGACTTCTCGTCTGGTCTCGCTTCCAAACCATCGAGACTCAAAAAACCGAGACCAAGACCTGCCAAAGGCTTACCGAGACCAAGACTCCCTTCCTTGATGCTGTTAAGCCAGCTTTATTTGATGTACCTAGGAAAAACTGGATATACTTAAAGGTAACATGGTCGAAACAAATATTGCAACTGAACGGAACGCTACAATAACATAGAATAGTGGAATTGGGTTCTTGCATGGTTAGGTGTTAAAAATTCATCGGCGTGAGGTGTTCCACTTTGTTACGTAAGCTCTTTGGATAGCTCAGGCCACGGAAGGAAGAATTGTTAGCTACGTTCTGATATTTCAATGTCATCTAGTGTTAGATATGAATTAACTATCCGGCTCCGGTCGGATATATGATTATCCGGCTCCGCCTTCGGTATTTTTTGGTATCTGGTCGGACCCTGGTATACATATGCAAAAAAGATTTGGAATTTATGTCTATACTTGTGGTGAAAATTTTCCGCTTCTTAAAGCGAAGCACCGAGGCATAGGGAAGGGATGTGCAAAAGATTCTTATTTCTCGTTTTTGCTTTTTTTCCCGTAACGAGCTATGCATTGTGTATTTTGGCAATAGAAATTCTTTGCTGCATCGGATTAACATGAACAGGTGTTTCAGGCCTTGGTGATGCTGCTCGACCACCTGAAAAGCTAAGCATACCACAATCTGGAGCGCTAGCGGCAACGGGAATTGTATGGGCGCGTTATTCAATGGTAATTATCCCAAAAAATTATAGCTTGTTTACTGTCAATTGTTTCGTCGGACTCACTGGGATAACACAGATTGTTCGGGCATACATGTACCAAAGATCACTTAAAACTGAAAGCTCTTAGCTTGTAAAATGCATGTTTCTATTTCTGTAAATTGTATAATTTTCTAGCTAATATACTTTAGCTTATTGCGAAACATTTATAAATTTCCGGAGGCGTTCCTTCAATAGTTTTCTCATAAATCAATTTTATTCGCATGTATCAGTTGAATGTAACTTTTGCTCCCTAAAACATCTTAGCGGAATATAAACTGCAACCCAGCTTTATTTTGGTTTTGTATATTTTGTCTTTAAGGTATACTTTGTTTAAACTTAAATAAAAGTAGGCATATTTTGTGCCAATTTTGATAACGAAATTGAACTTATGTAACATAAAATTATGAATCCGCAACCAAATTTCAGGTCTTTTGCCGCATCGGTGTATATCTAGTCAAATCCTGCCATTTATGTAGCGTTATATTTTGCAAAACATTTAGTTTCTACATGGTTCATGTAACTGTATAAATGGACAAATATGCTTACTAAGTTTTAATCCGGATTTATATTTTCAAATACATGTTTAAGCTTTGAACCAAAACCTACCTATAATGATGACGACTAATGTTTACATGTTAATCGAAGATTTCTTTGTATGTAAATATAAACCTACTTCTTGATTCGTAGGCTAAACGTGATCCTGATGTTATCGAATGTTTTTTAAATTTTACGCAAAGTTACACTCACACTTGTCACAAGATTAAGGTTGGTAACAAAACGACCTAAAGTTTTAGCTGAAGCTAAAGCTTCTTTAAAACGCAACGGAAGAAAGTCACGGAAAAGCAGCTCAAATTTGCTCAAGTGTGGTAAGCTATTGGTGTCCGCTTTATTGTTCAAAAACGCGCATTTAATAGTCTTGTATTTTTAACCAATATATAGTTTTCGTTTTATGTTCAGTTTTATTTAGTAAATTTTATTTTGTAGACCATTCGGAGCTGCACAGACGTGAACAAGCGGAGCATTCTTCTGCTGGTTATAGTTATCCAGCGCTTTTTGCTATAGGTCTGAAAATCGCCAGGAGTTGTTTAAATTATATTAGTTCTGTCCGTGTCTTCGGTCCATCTTCAGATCAGCGACAGGTCCTTTTTTGAGGGGATACCTATTGCGGAAGTTTAACATTAAACTAATTTTTTGTTTTAATATAGGTAGGTATAAGCGTATGCTTAAGCTTAGGAATGTTATTTTACTACTTTCACGGCCCTGCTTATACATTGGTCGTATCTGCGTAAGATTTTGGCATGCCTCAATGGTAACTAGTCGAAAATTAAAAATCTTTGAAACCATTATCCTATACTTGGCTCATGTTACTTCAAGGGACGCCCAGGTTTCTGATGGGTCCACAAAAAAGTTGGTTTAGATTCTAGATTACATTTTTTTCCTTAGAATTACACTTGAGCTTAGGCTTAGGAGCACATTTTTATAACGGTTAGGCTTAGGAATACGCTTAATCTACTGTTAGTCCCCTTAAAGTAACGTTGGCCCTGTACTTTATAGCTATTTTCCGTTATTTTAATCACTATCTGTTTCTCTGTTTAGCAGGGTACAACAGGAGGTGAATACCGGAGCTAGGGGTCAACGACACTCGCCGACCTAAAACTGAAATGTGCAAAAAAGATGCAAGCAGTAACACAGCTTCCTTGTTTATCTTAACATTCTTAACCTGTTGTTTAGACGAACCATTTTTGTAGGACTAAAATAAAACTAAGCTTAACCCTTTCTCACATGAATATTTTCTATTTCCCCTGAGACCTGGAGGCGTTCACCATCACTACTCAGCTATAGGAGCTTGACGCTTGAGCACGAGGGGCTCTCACGTTTTGTGGTGATTTAATGTATACGTGTTGCAATTGTTAAACACGGTGCGACGATATATATTATTTAACGTATATACACTCCTCTGAGTTGCCTAGAGGCAACTCAATGTGAGAAGGAGTTATAGATAGTAAACTGAAAATTTTTCGCTTAACGATAGTAAGCTGAAAATTTTTCGCTTAACCCTGTCTCACATGAATATTTTTTATTTCCCCTGAGACCTACTTTTATGCTAGGATTCGAACTCCAGTGACTGGTGTGGGAGGCGTATACCATCACCACTCAGCTATAGGAGCTTGACGCTCGAGCCCGAGGGGGCTCTCACGTCTTGTGGTGATTTAGTACTATGTATACGTGTTGCAACTTTCTCACATGAATATTTTCTATTTCCCCTGAGACCTACTTTTATGCTAGGATTCGAACTCCATTGACTGGAGTGGGAGACGTATACCATCACCACTCCGCCATAGAAGCTTGACGCTCGAGCACGAGGGGGCTCTCACGTCTTGTGGTGATTTAATACTATGTATACGTGTTGCAATTGTTAAACATGGTGCGATATATTATTCAACGTATATACGCTTCGCTTAATTGCCTATAGGCAACTCAATGTGAGAAGGGGTTAAGCTAACGACTATTTTTGACCACGCGTAGGCCTAGTTATAGGCTTATTCATACGCTAAAGGCTTAGGAATATGCTTAATGCAATGGTTCGTCCTAAAGTATTTATGCGGATAAATCCTGGTTGGGATTTTACACGGAAAATTAGAATTTTAACCTAGAAATTGGGATTTCAGTCGTCAAATTGAGAACCAGATCATGACAAGCTCAGTCAGTGCTCATATTTAAGTTACGCCAGCCATTTTCATGGGTTAAGTTCATTACTTTTGAGTATACTTTGAATTAAAGACTTGAGTATGCTGCGGAACAGATATAGGTAATATATTTTATGGCATATATCAAATTCTGCACCGAACGTAATTTTTACTCTAGGAAGCATTTACCCAATCTAATAGGGTAATTTGTGTTTAACACCCCTGCCTCTTATCTTTGGAGAGGCGTGCATCAGGAAGCTGCCGAAGGTGAAAAATGCTGGAGCCGGGTTACGAATTCCCGACCATTCTTTCTCAAAATTGTGCCAAAAGTTAAAGGAAACGCGCTAAATACAAAAATTTTAAAATACTGTGTATTAAAATTTCAGTACCGAAAATGTCGGTACCTCCGTCAACGATTCTACCAGAGCCGAAGCCAGAGGTCTATGTTCTGCCGGAGCCGGAGGCAGACCTACCTCCGGTTAACCTGACGTGCATAGTTTATATGAAAACTTCGATGGGGGATATTTCAGTTGGTAACTGAAGTCGTGTCTAAAATCTACAGTGTTTAGGAGTTATCCTAAGCGTAAACCTGATCCTGAGCTTAAACCTAAAGGTGAGACTAAGCCTGAACCCAAGCCTATTTCGATTTTTACAGGAAATTTGAGTTTTACAAGGGAAAGTGATCTATTCAGTGGGATATTTCTATTTAGTAAATTGGGATATTAACTCTTTATCACATGAATATTTTCTATTTCCACTGAGACTTACCTTTATGCTAAGATTCGAACACCAGAAGTGGGAGGCGTTCACCATCACTACTCAGCTATAGGAGCTTGACGCTTGAGCCCGAGGGGGCTCTCACGTTTTGTGGTGATTTAGTACTATGTATACGTTTTGCAATTGTAAACACTGTGCGATATATATTATTTAGCGTATATAGACTGCGCTGAGTTGCCCATAGTCAACTCTATGAGAGAAGGGGTTAACCGAGAAATTGGGAGCGATCTATTATTTACATGGGTCGCATTTCCTTACTTTATTGAACCAAATAAGATTGGAGTTCCCATTTTGAAACCCAATGAATTGGAATCTGTTACAGTCCGTACTAGATAAAGTCCATAAGCCCCATTACAGTTCATTATAGAGCCAAAGCAAAAGAATGGCCTAGACCGCTCAAATATGTAACAAACACTCAGATAGCCCGTATAAACTTCATTAAATTCATCAAAAACACTACCGAACACGGCAATCAACAAAAATGCTTCAGAATAAGTCAATATAAAAGTAGGCTGTTGGGTCCAAATAAAAATAAATAACAATCCGTAATCAAATAACAGATGGGAAGCGTCTAGAGAGGCAAAAAATATCAATTCTCCTTGAAGCTAACGGTTAATTTTAAATCAATATATACTATTACGCGAATCAAACACTTCGAAAAGACGCAATATTTAGATTCAATATCCTGCTAACATCCGGTTCCGGAAATAATCGCTATCCGGCTGCACCCTATTTATAAATCGCATATTCTGTTGAAAAATTTTCGGCCAAGGGGGTGTGAGCAACGACGTGCTTAAGGGCAATGCTCCGAAGTTGCGGCCGTCATAGTATGTTGGTTAGCCAAAAGGTAACAAAAATACCAAAACGGATCTCAAGTCGCACAACAGCAAAAAATTGCGCACACATGTGAACATATATTACAAACTAAGGTATTTTAGTTAACAAATGAATACCTCATTAAATAAAAAGTATAAACAATACATTCAAATAAAAACCAATACAAATCCACATATCGATTGGCACATCAATGTCAATAAAATTTACAAACAAAACAAATATAAAATATCTTTGAATCCTGGTTAAAAATTATCCGGATACTTTACCTGATTGAACCATCAACCTGGAATTGGTTTGTTTGTTAAATATGAGAGTGCGTTTAAGCTTTAGACTAAGTTTTTGCTTAGGCTAAGGTATACGCTTATCCTTACGATGGGGTTAGAGTTCACGTTCAGAAATATAATAACTACTGTTGTGGTATTCAAAGTCGCATTTGCCACCAATATTATTAACAGTCAAGCATGTCATAAATAAACTATAACAATACTATTAGCCGTGATCTTAGTCATTTATCCTGGGAAATCCTTGTTATCTGCTAGAAATTCGAGCACTATCCACTTACAACATTCGTATAGATACTAGTTTACCAAACCTGCAAGCATAAAGATCAACTCAGTCTTAAACAGAACCCACCACGTACGATACTGCTTGTGTATCTGCTCCCGTCAACGTTCCCAGCGACGCAGGACTACACCCGGAACTGAGTCCAATACCACTTTCAACATCTTCACCCGTACTCGATATTAAAGACGAGCACGGCGTGGAGCTCATACTACTTTGGATTGAAACTGGAGTACTAACGACAATTGCCTTTTCGTTGGATTCTTCCACTGTTTTGACATTGGTTAATTGCGGCTTCACTAATTTGCCACCGTTAGAAAACGATTGAGAACGCTTTTCGTTTCGAATATCACACTGTTCGCCGATTTTATTATTATCATTTTCTACTGGTGAATCGCTGTAAAATTCATCAAAACAACTTCTATCATTCAAAGTCGGAATCTTTTCAACCTGTAAATGTTCTAATCCAAATTCGTTTGTATCACCGCTCCCACGATCGCTTCGAAAACTGAAGTTAAATACCGTTTTGCTTGCCGCGTTATGTGAATAAATGTCACGGGAAAGGCCTGTTTGATCAACGCATAACCGCTGCTTTCCGCCGCCACTCAAAGTGCTACTACTATTTCTAGCGCTCCACTCTGCCGTGAGTGTATCTTGAGAACTGCGTTCACTCGAACATTCGTCGGATTCTACCAGAGCCGAAGCCAGAGGTCTATGTTCTGCCGGAGCCGGAGGCAGACCTACCTCCGGTTAACCTGACGTGCATAGTTTATATGAAAACTTCGATGGGGGATATTTCAGTTGGTAACTGAAGTCGTGTCTAAAATCTACAGTGTTTAGGAGTTATCCTAAGCGTAAACCTGATCCTGAGCTTAAACCTAAAGGTGAGACTAAGCCTGAACCCAAGCCTATTTCGATTTTTACAGGAAATTTGAGTTTTACAAGGGAAAGTGATCTATTCAGTGGGATATTTCTATTTAGTAAATTGGGATATTAACTCTTTATCACATGAATATTTTCTATTTCCACTGAGACTTACCTTTATGCTAAGATTCGAACACCAGAAGTGGGAGGCGTTCACCATCACTACTCAGCTATAGGAGCTTGACGCTTGAGCCCGAGGGGGCTCTCACGTTTTGTGGTGATTTAGTACTATGTATACGTTTTGCAATTGTAAACACTGTGCGATATATATTATTTAGCGTATATAGACTGCGCTGAGTTGCCCATAGTCAACTCTATGAGAGAAGGGGTTAACCGAGAAATTGGGAGCGATCTATTATTTACATGGGTCGCATTTCCTTACTTTATTGAACCGAATAAGATTGGAGTTCCCATTTTGAAACCCAATGAATTGGAATCTGTTACAGTCCGTACTAGATAAAGTCCATAAGCCCCATTACAGTTCATTATAGAGCCAAAGCAAAAGAATGGCCTAGACCGCTCAAATATGTAACAAACACTCAGATAGCCCGTATAAACTTCATTAAATTCATCAAAAACACTACCGAACACGGCAATCAACAAAAATGCTTCAGAATAAGTCAATATAAAAGTAGGCTGTTGGGTCCAAATAAAAATAAATAACAATCCGTAATCAAATAACAGATGGGAAGCGTCTAGAGAGGCAAAAAATATCAATTCTCCTTGAAGCTAACGGTTAATTTTAAATCAATATATACTATTACGCGAATCAAACACTTCGAAAAGACGCAATATTTAGATTCAATATCCTGCTAACATCCGGTTCCGGAAATAATCGCTATCCGGCTGCACCCTATTTATAAATCGCATATTCTGTTGAAAAATTTTCGGCCAAGGGGGTGTGAGCAACGACGTGCTTAAGGGCAATGCTCCGAAGTTGCGGCCGTCATAGTATGTTGGTTAGCCAAAAGGTAACAAAAATACCAAAACGGATCTCAAGTCGCACAACAGCAAAAAATTGCGCACACATGTGAACATATATTACAAACTAAGGTATTTTAGTTAACAAATGAATACCTCATTAAATAAAAAGTATAAACAATACATTCAAATAAAAACCAATACAAATCCACATATCGATTGGCACATCAATGTCAATAAAATTTACAAACAAAACAAATATAAAATATCTTTGAATCCTGGTTAAAAATTATCCGGATACTTTACCTGATTGAACCATCAACCTGGAATTGGTTTGTTTGTTAAATATGAGAGTGCGTTTAAGCTTTAGACTAAGTTTTTGCTTAGGCTAAGGTATACGCTTATCCTTACGATGGGGTTAGAGTTCACGTTCAGAAATATAATAACTACTGTTGTGGTATTCAAAGTCGCATTTGCCACCAATATTATTAACAGTCAAGCATGTCATAAATAAACTATAACAATACTATTAGCCGTGATCTTAGTCATTTATCCTGGGAAATCCTTGTTATCTGCTAGAAATTCGAGCACTATCCACTTACAACATTCGTATAGATACTAGTTTACCAAACCTGCAAGCATAAAGATCAACTCAGTCTTAAACAGAACCCACCACGTACGATACTGCTTGTGTATCTGCTCCCGTCAACGTTCCCAGCGACGCAGGACTACACCCGGAACTGAGTCCAATACCACTTTCAACATCTTCACCCGTACTCGATATTAAAGACGAGCACGGCGTGGAGCTCATACTACTTTGGATTGAAACTGGAGTACTAACGACAATTGCCTTTTCGTTGGATTCTTCCACTGTTTTGACATTGGTTAATTGCGGCTTCACTAATTTGCCACCGTTAGAAAACGATTGAGAACGCTTTTCGTTTCGAATATCACACTGTTCGCCGATTTTATTATTATCATTTTCTACTGGTGAATCGCTGTAAAATTCATCAAAACAACTTCTATCATTCAAAGTCGGAATCTTTTCAACCTGTAAATGTTCTAATCCAAATTCGTTTGTATCACCGCTCCCACGATCGCTTCGAAAACTGAAGTTAAATACCGTTTTGCTTGCCGCGTTATGTGAATAAATGTCACGGGAAAGGCCTGTTTGATCAACGCATAACCGCTGCTTTCCGCCGCCACTCAAAGTGCTACTACTATTTCTAGCGCTCCACTCTGCCGTGAGTGTATCTTGAGAACTGCGTTCACTCGAACATTCGTCGGATTCTACCAGAGCCGAAGCCAGAGGTCTATGTTCTGCCGGAGCCGGAGGCAGACCTACCTCCGGTTAACCTGACGTGCATAGTTTATATGAAAACTTCGATGGGGGATATTTCAGTTGGTAACTGAAGTCGTGTCTAAAATCTACAGTGTTTAGGAGTTATCCTAAGCGTAAACCTGATCCTGAGCTTAAACCTAAAGGTGAGACTAAGCCTGAACCCAAGCCTATTTCGATTTTTACAGGAAATTTGAGTTTTACAAGGGAAAGTGATCTATTCAGTGGGATATTTCTATTTAGTAAATTGGGATATTAACTCTTTATCACATGAATATTTTCTATTTCCACTGAGACTTACCTTTATGCTAAGATTCGAACACCAGAAGTGGGAGGCGTTCACCATCACTACTCAGCTATAGGAGCTTGACGCTTGAGCCCGAGGGGGCTCTCACGTTTTGTGGTGATTTAGTACTATGTATACGTTTTGCAATTGTAAACACTGTGCGATATATATTATTTAGCGTATATAGACTGCGCTGAGTTGCCCATAGTCAACTCTATGAGAGAAGGGGTTAACCGAGAAATTGGGAGCGATCTATTATTTACATGGGTCGCATTTCCTTACTTTATTGAACCGAATAAGATTGGAGTTCCCATTTTGAAACCCAATGAATTGGAATCTGTTACAGTCCGTACTAGATAAAGTCCATAAGCCCCATTACAGTTCATTATAGAGCCAAAGCAAAAGAATGGCCTAGACCGCTCAAATATGTAACAAACACTCAGATAGCCCGTATAAACTTCATTAAATTCATCAAAAACACTACCGAACACGGCAATCAACAAAAATGCTTCAGAATAAGTCAATATAAAAGTAGGCTGTTGGGTCCAAATAAAAATAAATAACAATCCGTAATCAAATAACAGATGGGAAGCGTCTAGAGAGGCAAAAAATATCAATTCTCCTTGAAGCTAACGGTTAATTTTAAATCAATATATACTATTACGCGAATCAAACACTTCGAAAAGACGAAATATTTAGATTCAATATCCTGCTAACATCCGGTTCCGGAAATAATCGCTATCCGGCTGCACCCTATTTATAAATCGCATATTCTGTTGAAAAATTTTCGGCCAAGGGGGTGTGAGCAACGACGTGCTTAAGGGCAATGCTCCGAAGTTGCGGCCGTCATAGTATGTTGGTTAGCCAAAAGGTAACAAAAATACCAAAACGGATCTCAAGTCGCACAACAGCAAAAAATTGCGCACACATGTGAACATATATTACAAACTAAGGTATTTTAGTTAACAAATGAATACCTCATTAAATAAAAAGTATAAACAATACATTCAAATAAAAACCAATACA
>JASANG010003493.1:0-131271 GCA_030248215.1 Enoplolaimus lenunculus
AAAAACAGAAAAAACTCAGCAGTTGATTAAAACCGTCGTACACTAGCCAAGCCAACTTATCACAATTGATAAAAGGGTTTATAGGATGGCAATAATTTTGAAAAAGGTCGCATGAACAAATTGGCGATAATTTTTTCTGTAAAGCTAAACTACAATCAATTAATGATAAGTTAACTCATCGAAAACAATTTAATAAATAAATAATAAGGAATTTTTATGCAGCGTATCACAAGAATATAAGATTGAAATTAAAATTTCAAAATTACCAGTCAGATTGAATGTGCAGTCGGAATCAAAATCGGAACTCGTTTTGAATAGGGATTCTAATCAGAACCGGAATTCAGGGTTCGCTGAAGTGAACTCTTCGAAAATCAAAATACAATGAACTTTAATTTGTGAATTTCATATTCTTCAAACCATAACCGAACGTGATAGGATTGTTTTTCACACGAGTCGATTAAGAATTGTACATAAAAACCGATCCCGGCAAGGCACCAGCAAATAACGGGTTGGTAACAGCTCTAGGGTCTTAGGCAGCGGTACAGTGGCCGGGCCAGGCCCCGAGACATCACTATCCAACACCCAGGGTGCAACCGGATATTAATTTTCCGGATACCGGAGCCGGATATTATGTTAAAATAATTTGTTTTTCCGCTGTATTTTTAGCGCGCTCAAGGTTTTCGTGTATTACAAACCTTATAATTGGTGCAGATATACTGAAATAATACAAAAATACATTGAACTCTCGCTCGCTTAAGTTAAAAATAGCTAAAACGTATCGAAACTCAAACTTCTTGACTTGCCAAGAAATGTAATCGCAGCTAGATATTAAAGACGCTTACTTGTATAAAGCAATTTTATGATATTCGGCACCACACCCATAAATATTCGGTACCCGGTAGGTTTATACCGGATACCGGAACCGGAAATCAGTTCTTGCCGGATAATAAACCGAAACCGGATATCCGGTCGCACCCGGCCCCACACGTGCATAAAAATCGAGATTCGCTGGTCAAAGTCAAAAAGTTTCGTTGATCACATTCATTTGCTGATCAATAAATTTAACATAGACGACGGGAGTTAAACCGCAACACAAGTTGGAGCTACTTCTTAGTTTTAAGCCTCATCCATCTAGTGTGGAAATCACAAATTTCCACAAATCAGACTAGCTATACACCATACCGCAAACTTAGCTATGTGCATTTCATTAAAAACGTTTTTCTTTTTAAAGCCCAATTCACACGTGCAAGACACAAAGCAGCTTTGCAGTTCTTGCAGCTGCAAGTTATTCACCGGACTTTATACCATTGAATTTAACTCGCCGCTGAGAACACAGTTGCAAATCGCTTGAATTTCTTGCACCTGCAGTTTGATTGGTCAATCCGAATGTTCCTTTGAAAATACTTGCAGAAGCAAGTATTCCGTGCATGGTGCAGCTGTGAGTTCTCGCTGCCAAAACTTGCATGTGTGCATGGGGCCTTAAACCCTATTCACACGTGCAAGTTTTTGCTGCGAAAAGTTGCAGCTGCAAATTGCACGCTAAAGCCCTATTCACACGCGCAAGTTTTTGCAGCAAAAACTTGCACATGCATCTTACATGTGCTAGTTTGGTCACAAAGCAGATTTGAAAGTCTTGCAGCTGCAAATTATTCATTAGAAGTTATGTGATTGAATTTCATTAGCACGTGTGAACGCCGTCGCAAATCGCTCGAATTTCTTGCACCTGCATTTTCATTGGCCAATCAGAAAACATGTTGCTGAGCGCCTTTTGAATTAATTCAGACTTATTGAATTTATTCAAGAAGCGTTAATTAATTCAAATATCAAACTTGTTTGATATTTCGCAGCCGACGGCGAAAGTAATGGGACTAGTTTTAAAGTTTTAAGCATCAAATAAAGATTGCATCGCGATGAAAACTTTTGTAAGTCAAGAAATTTCGAGTATAACCTTCTTTGTGCATGAATGTTTCCTACAACTGAAACTTGCAGCTGGAAGTTTTTTGAAAAATTCACTCGAAGAACTTGCAGATGCAAGTTATTCGTGATTACTATATGCGAAGAATTAATTCGTAGGTAAAAATAGTCCTTCAAGTCGAATTCATTTATCATCATTGGCTAACTGATAGATTATAGGTTATGTTAAGCCCTGTTCAGACGTGCAAGTTTTTGCTGCGAGAATTGGCGCTGCAACATGCACGAAATACTTGCAGCCGTAAATATTTGTAAACAATCATAACTTTCATTCTGAATCTTGACATGAATTCATGTGAATAATTTGCAGACAACTGCAATAAATATCAAACATAACCTATAATCTATCAGTTTAGCCAATGATGATAAATGAACTCGACTTGCAGGACTATTCATACCTACGAATTAATTCTTCGCATATATTAATCATGAATAACTTGCAGTTGCAAGTTCTTCGAACGAATTTTTCAAAAAACTGGCAGCGGCAAATTTCAGTTGTAAGAAAACTCAAGCGCAAAGAAGGCTATGCTCGAAATTTCTCGACTTAAAAAAGTTTTGATCCCGATGCAATTTGTAATATTTAATGCTTAAAAATTTAAAACTAGTCCAATTACTTTCGCCATCGGCTGAGAAATATCAAACAAGTTAGATATTTGAATTAATTCACACTACTTGAATAAATTCTATAAGTGTGAATCAATTCAAAAGGTGCTCAGCAACATGTCTTATAATTTGCCAACGAAAATGCAAGTGCAAGAAATTCGTGCGATTTGCGACGGCGTTCACATGTGCGAATTAAATTCAATCACATGAATTCTAATGAGTAATTTGCAGCTGCAAGAACTTCAAAAGCTTCTTTGTGGCCAAACTTGCGCATGCAAGTTGCACGTGCAAGTTTTTGATGCAAAAACTTGCGCGTGTGAATAGGGCTTAAAATATTTATTGCAGTGGTCTGCAAATTATTCACATAAATTCATGTCAAGATTCCGAATGAATGTTATGATTGTTTACGAACACTTGCAGCTGCAAGTATTTCGTGCAAGTTGCAGCTGCAAGTTCTCGCAGTAAAAACTTGCACGTGTGAATAGGGTTTAGGGCTTTACGTGCATTTTTCTTCAGCCAATGAGGAAGCGGCTGCAATTAATTCAGCGAACTTTACATGACTATTTACACATTTAAAACAATTTCCTAGCTGTGATTTTTAATGAATTATTTGCAGCTACAAGTTTCTCGAACGGGATTTTGGACAAAATTTGCAAGTGCAAATTGCAGCTGCAAGTTCTCGCAGCAATAACTTGCACGTGTGAATAGGGCTTAGGGCATTACGTGCATTTTTTCATCAGCCAATGCGAAAGCGGCTGCAATTAATTCAGTGAACTTGCATGATTATTCTCACATGTGAACTAAGTTCCTAGCTGTGATTGCAAATGAATTATTTGCAGCTACAAGTTTCTCGAACGGGATTTTGGACAAAACTTGCAAGTGCAAATTGCAGCTGCAAGTTCTCGCTGCAAAAACTTGCACGTCTGAACAAGGACAAGCATAAACTATGAATTATCTGTTAACCCGTTGATGATGAATTAATTCGACTAGCAAGGCTGTTCATGCCTATGATTTTATTATTCGCGCATATTCATAATGAATAAATTGCAGCTGCAAGTTCTTCGAACGAATATTTGAGAAACTTGCAGCTGCAAGTTGCAGCTGCAAGGGACAATCACGCGTGTTAAAGCATGCTCTACTTGAAATTACTTGACTAGACAACGTTTTCACAATGATACCATTTCTTTTAGCGCATAATAATGTAAAACAAGCCCTATCGCAGCCGCCGTAGACGGCGAAATATCCTTTGATATTTGAACTATTTCAAGCTTCTTGAGAATAAATTCAAAAAGTCGGAATTAATCCAGAACCGCATAAGCCCTATTTACACGGCAGGTTGTTGCTGCGAGAACTTGCAGCTGCAACTTGCAATTGCAAGTTTTGTCCGAAATCCCGTTCGAAAAACTTGCAGCTGCAAACAATTCATTAAAATCGCAGCTTGGTATTTAGTTCACATATGAGAATAATCATGCAAGTTCACTGAATTTATTGCAGCCGCTTTCGCATTGACTGATGAATAAATGCAAGTTGTGCATGCAATTGGCAGCTGCAAGTTCTCCCAGTAAAAACTTGCAAGTGTGAATAGGGCGTTTGTGCAAAATGCTCTCATTTTGATACCGTATGTTTTCATCGAAAACTTCACACTTCATTAAACCTAACATTTGGTAAATACCCTTCACACTTAATTCTATATTGTTTTCGATATTTCAGGTTGATGAAATAGTTGTCGAGGCAGTTTTTACACACCGCACCAAATGGCACAGCATGATTCTTCACTACATGCAAAAAATGTTGCAAAATAGCAATACCTCTGCTTTCTATTCATGATTAAAATATTTTAGTCTAAGAAAATAGTGTCTGATAGTTAATATAAAATGTCTTTAAATCCAAGAAATTTAATTTTTTCCTTCAGGAATTAGTTTTTTATATTAAATAACGTGCAGTCCACAGCAAAATTCAGCAGAGCCATAGAATGTTTTATGGCACAGGGTTAACAACCACTCGTTATAAAACCGTACCCCAAGAAAAGTTTTCTGTTTTTGAGGCAAACGATGAGGTGCGGTCAAAACTTTTTTTACACTCTCTGCCATTCGTTAAACGCAGCTAAACGAAGAATTTCTGTTGTGTTGACCCTATCTAATTAACGCGGGTCACAGATCAATTTGTGACACGCGTTAAGGTAAGATCAATGGAAAACTTCCGTTGAGGTAGGGTCCACAGTGTTTGTAACCCGCAGGGCTATGACACATCTTGGAACTGTGCATACAATACCCATAACGAATTGCGTGTGGTCAACACTTTTCACAACCTCTGCCTCTCCTTAACGTATAGTGCAAAAATGAGTAGTCAAATTTACTCTCTCCGAAATAGGCTTCTCCGGACCGCACAAACTGAGCCAAATTCGACTCCGCTAGAGTCAAATTCAACTCACACGAGTAACTCTATGAGTCGAAGCGCACTGACTATAAATGGTGCAGGCGGGTCACTTTTTGTCACGTTGTACATATTGGGTAATATTTTGTCTGCTATGTAACCCAATGTGATATTCCAAAAACAGTATTTGCTATTTCCTGCATAGCCTGTCAATATCATATAATAATTATTTCAAAAACGTCTACTGAGTCAGTTACATAACTAAGTTTGCGCATGGCGGAATATCCATACAGTACTAACAAACATGTGCCTTTAGTGATTAATTATATGATATTACGAGGCAGTATAAATAACAATGCTAAAAATATTGCTTGCAATTGAAATTTTGGCTGGAAAGTTCAAAATTTGGCAGGAAAATTATATTTTGCCGGGAAAATTCAAATTTTAGCAGGAAATTCAAATTTTAGGGGAAATTCAAATTCTAGCAGGAAATTCAAATTTTGGGGGAAATTCAAATTTTGTTGGACAACTTAACTTTTGGCAGGAAAATTCAAATTTTGGCAGTTTGTCTTATGATATGTCTTAAACTGCATAATGGAGTATTATATGATACATTTTAACTATATAGTGAAAGATCATATGATACCACAAACCCATCTTGTTGTGAATGTCATATATATACTTTCATTCCTAAGTATAAATTTGCATGATCGCTCAAGCTATTGACGCAAGGCAAATAAACGTTTAATTCAACGGATAGTTGCAGTAGCGGATATATATATTTCAGTAACGAAAGGGTGGCGGAGCGTGGGTTAAAAATAAATAACAGTTGGTAACCGAATAACAAGGAGGGTGTACCCTTTGGACAGGCAAACTAAATATCAGACCCCCTCTTGTTCGGGTCACTACAGTACTGTAAATTTGGAATATCATATGGTATACACCAATTTGTCTGATAGTGCCACGTACCATTCGAATACTTGTATGTTGAGATAACCTGTGTGTCCGTGCTTTGTATAGCAATCTCAAATGACATTCGACTTTTGTCTGTCCGTATCATATAATCATAGCAGAAATTTGTGATGATGTCGAATCCACATGTGACAAAACGTGACCCGACTGCCCCAGTTATAACGTGAATCCCGCATGAGGTAGAAGTGTTTCTAACCCTGAGTTGGGCTATGACTCATCTTGAAAGTGTGCATAACATACCCGCAACAAACTGTCCAATTTTGAAGTTCTGATCCCTCCAGACAATGTTTAGGTCATTCCAAATATGCAATATTCACGTTGTGAGAATAAAATTTGCATCAGTGAGCCGGCTAATGCTATTTTTCGGGGCGTCTCATTTTCCAGTGGGGCAGCAGAAGACAGGAGTGTAATACGGCAAATTCATACACACCTGCAGACAGCATTAAAGTTTCAAAATTGATCATAACTGAAACAATTTTGCATAGGTTTTGAAAGAGCAAAAATACGTCATTTCAAGTGAAATTTGACAGTTTTAGACAAATTTTATCAAATTCCGCGCTGTTCACATCCTATTATACCTAGTTTTATTATGTTCGCATCTGAATTAATCCAAATTTATGTAAAAAATCAAAGAATTTACACTATTCGTAACCGTGATTTTAGGTCTAAAAATAGTTACGCTGGACTCAAATCTGGCCAAAATGGGTTATTTGCTGTACGTTTCATCCGTTTCAAGCTATGATAGCAACCACAGTTCACCCGAAACAAATCTTCAAAGTCTGTGCATTTGTACGTTAAATCTGGTCGATTTCTGGACCTGTGTACATGCGCATACGGCGACCGTCCAGAGCACCGAAACTTTAAGGACTGCCTTTTGTGGCTTAGAACTTCCGAATGAAGCTCCGTCTGCCGACGAGAGCTCGTACGGGTTCCCTTTGCTGCTGATGTTATAACTAAATTTCTGTGCAGCCCTAAAACTCACACATTGT
The DNA here is from genome assembly GCA_030248215.1 of Enoplolaimus lenunculus. Taxonomy (NCBI): domain Eukaryota; kingdom Metazoa; phylum Nematoda; class Enoplea; order Enoplida; family Thoracostomopsidae; genus Enoplolaimus; species Enoplolaimus lenunculus. The sequence continues at coordinate 6,909 of JASANG010003493.1, forward strand.
CTCAAAACTGTGATCCCTGTTATCACCTTCCAGGATTCCGTTAAGGTTTAGAGGTGTTGGGTGCAGTGACATCTGTACAGCTACTACAGGAGTTTGTACGTTTGGGAACCGATCGATAAGCAATGATAGGAGCTATATATACACACTTGAGAATATGGACCCGTGCCGTAATCGGAAACCTGCCTCCAGGTCCCGCATTATGACCAAACAGTTGTCGATGGCACTGATAATTTCGGCAAAGCTTTTCGATATTTTGCAGCATACGCTGATCAATGTGCTTGCATGTAAATTTCTTGCATTTTGAACGTTTTAACGGCTTACTTCTTTATGAATATGCAGTAGAAATTACAGATGAAAATAGCGAAGTCAACATGATTGAGCGACGAAGTTTTGCGAAGCGTTTTATGTTTTGTACTTGGGGGTCGAATGGTGGATGTCCGTCCGTCCGTCCGTCCGTCCGTCTGTCTGTCTGTCCGTCTGTCCGTCCGAAAAGAATCTCAGGAACGGCTGAACCGATTTTGATAAACTTTTTTGATTGAAAGCCAATTATCCTGGAGTGTTAACCTCGCATTGGGGTTTTAAAAGTGTAAGCCGTTTATTAGCTACAGGCTACTTTTCATGATTAATTAAGCCTAAATTAGGACTTTCTACAATATTTCACTAATTAGTAATTATTACAGTTACAAGCAATCTAATTTTAGCATTAAAGGGTTTTGGGGTACGAGGAATCTGCGTAGACTGTATAAAAACCTCCAAAACCGATAACTGAGCAGTTATCTAATAGATAAGTTGCATATTAGCATAGTTTATAAGGCTAAATTAGGACTTTTTACAATATTTCACTAATTATTAAGGTTAAAAGCAATATAATTTCAGCACTAAAAGGTTTTTAGGTACGAGAAATTTGAATAAATTGTTTACAAACCTCCAAAACCGATATTTGAATAGTTAGCTAATAGCTAATTTGCATATTAGCTTAATTGACAAGACGAAACAACGACTTTTTAAATTATTTCAATAATTATTAGGGTTTACTGCAAGTTTTTGGGTGGGAGAAATCTAAATGAATTGTTTACAAACGTGTAAATTGATAATTGAGTAGTTAGCTAACAGATAATTTGCATATAAGCATAATTGATATGCCTAAATTTGACGTTTTTGCAATATTTCACTAATTATTAGGGTTACAAGCAATCTAATTTCAGCAATAATGGGTTTTTGGATTGAAGGAATCTGAATAAATTGTTTGCAAACGTCTACAACCGATAATGAGTAGTTAGCTAATAGATAATTTGCATATAAGCATACTTGATATGCCTAATTAATGGCTTTTTAAATTATTTCTCAAATTATTAGGGTTACTTTAGGGTTTTTGAGTGCGAGGAATCAGAAAAAATTGTTTACCTCCAGATCCAATAAATAAATAGTTAGCTAATAACTACATTTGCATATTAGCTTGGCTGCTCACGTGTGTTCGAGCTTCACTCAAGAAAAGTCCCACTACGACTGGTTTTATAATAGGTGAATGAAAGAATACGTAAGGTTTAACTGGCGCGGACAACAGCAGATTGCGTTCAATATTGAACTGTTGCAGGCGTTACAATTGTTTCAACTTCCGTCCATGTAAAGATAAGCAGCGGAACGTTTTTCTTTGGACTTGTAATACTGCAAGCTTACGCTTAAATCTATTTTTTGGCTAGCTTTAGCTTATGCTTAGCCTTACGGTTAGGCTTTAGGCTAAGGTATAAGCCCGTCCTTAAGCTTTAGGCCTAAGGGTAGGCTTATGAATATGCTTATACTACTGTTACTGTCCTGTTATTTGCTTCCGGTTCGTTTCCATTTCAATTTGTAAAATGCAGCCATCGCCGTTGTTTACCATGTTGCCCAAAGTGTCTTACATCAGTAAGTATAAACTGAATACAGGGAGGGTATGGTTTAGACTGTGCTGATACCGCATAAAAGTGTAGAAAATTTAGCAAAAATCAACCAATGTACGAACCAGGGTCGTAACAGTAGTATAATTATATATTTTTGAACCTAAGCGTAAGCCTAATAAGGATAAATTTATATACACATATATCAAGCTTGTGCTTGTAAGCAAAGCAAAAATAGTCTAAGCTTAAGCTTACTCCATATCAAGTCCCACGGAAAAACGGTCCGCCCATGATCACACAAGACTGTGACTAGATATTCGTGCTGAGCTGAGCAGATAGGAGATAAATATCATTTTATCGCTTAAAAAACTATAAATTCACGTACAAAAAATTGTTCGATTTTATGAAAACAGCTGCAAAACCAAATGAAAATGTTATTTGGTACAAAAATTCCTATAGTCAAAAAGCGTTTATCTCAAATTCTGTTGGATTACAAAATCAAACGTACCCAATAGCTTTTGTTGATTTTAAACGAATCAATTTTAAACAATTCTTCAACTCTTGAAACCCGAACTGCGCACATCCTGCTTTAGTGTACTTTCGACTATGTGGCGTACATTAATATGTTCTGTCGCTGTTGTTTTAATTCTGGCTGACAGCTGCGACGCATTTTTTTGGAATCGACGAAAGAATAAAAGTAAAGTCATACTCAGTATAACCCCAAAGAGAACACCCACCTTAACAAAATTTTAAACAAAATATTGGAAAAATATTTGTATCATCGCAAGGGCCCCCTTCAGAATTTTAGGGGTTACTTTAGCTTGCTCCGGCATTGCAACCATATAATGTTCTCAGATTGTTTAAAAATCGATGCTTAACATTTGATAACAAAAACGGTCAATGTAAAGAACAGTGGTGGAGCAGTATTAAGCTTATTCTTAAGCCTAAGCCTAAGCCTAAACCTAATCCAAGCAAAAAAATTAGTCTAAAGCTTAAGCGTATTCTATTGCAGTCCCACAGAAAATCGCTCCGCGTAAAGAACAGTGGCGGAGCAGTATTATAAGCTTATTCTTAAGCCTAAGCCTAAGCCTAAACCTAATCCAAGCAAAAAAAATTAGTCTAAAGCTTAAGCGTATTCTATTGCAGTCCCACAGAAAATCGCTCCGCACCTGATCTGTACATGGGCCATAAAAACTTACAAAGCTAAATAATTTGTGCAGAACAGAACTGATTGGATAAAACAATAATTTAGGCATCAAATTTGTTGCTAGGGACGTTATCTATGTCTTCTTTCACAACTGCTATCAAGGAATTGAAATGATTGCAGAGTCTGCTCTGGATACAGTAGATACATGACAAGAAGCAAAATTGAATCAGCTGTAACTGACAAATTTAACCTTAGCGATTTCTTTCTTTGTTTTGTTGCAGTTTCAGCGTTTCTCTAATAAATGGCTGAACAAAAACCTAACCTTGTTTTCATTAGCATTTTTTATGTTTGCAGACTGCTTTGGGCTATGCTTTCGCAGTAGACATTGTCGTTTTGGCGAGTACTGCGATGGCTTTTTCGGCCGCTGTTGCAAATATGAAACAGCAACGACAGAGCCAGCGAAAATAACAACAGAACCACTAACACAAACCGAACCATATGAAACCTGGACCGAAACAGTGCCGATAGAATTTACAACCGCTCCTGGTGAAACGAAAACAATGCCTGTCGAGACGGAAATAGGTCCTGGTGAAACGGAAACAATGCCTGTCGAGACTGAAACAGCTCCTGGTGAAACAGAAACAATGCCGGTTGAGACAGAAACAGCTCCTGGCGAAACAGATACAATGCCGGTCGAGACAGAAACAGCTCCTGGTGAAACAGAAACGATGCCGGTCGAGACAGAAACAGCTCCTGGTGAAACAGAAACAATGCCTGTCGAGACAGAAACAGCTCCTGGTGAAACAGAAACGATGCCGGTCGAGACAGAAACAGCTTCTGGTGAAAAGGAAACGATGCCGGTCGAGAAAGAAACAGCTCCTGGTGAAACGGAAACGATGTCGGTCGAGACAGCTCCGGGTGAAACAGATACAATGCCGGTCGAGACAGAAACACCTCCTGGTGAAACGGAAACAATGCCTGTCGAGACTGAAACAGCTCCTGGTGAAACAGAAACAATGCCGGTTGAGACAGAAACAGCTCCTGGCGAAACAGATACAATGCCGGTCGAGACAGAAACAGCTCCTGGTGAAACGGAAACGATGCCGGTCGAGACAGAAACAGCTCCTGGTGAAACAGAAACAATGCCTGTCGCGACCGAAACAGCTCCTGGTGAAACAGAAACGATGCCGGTCGAGACAGAAACAGCTCCTGGTGAAAAGGAAACGATGCCGGTCGAGACAGAAACAGCTCCTGGTGAAACGGAAACGATGTCGGTCGAGACAGCTCCGGGTGAAACAGATACAATGCCGGTCGAGACAGAAACACCTCCTGGTGAAACGGAAACAATGACTGTCGAGACAGAAACAGCTCCAGGCGAAACAGATACAATGCCGATCGAGACAGAAACTGTTCCAAGTGAGACCAATGTCTTTACTCCTGATAACAGAAACGCGGGTTACGCATCTAAAATCGTTTAACCTTATGCAGGTTTACACTGCACAATAATTCGCGTTCACGGCGACCAACAGTGGAATCACAACCCCGACTATGGACAAACATTTCATTATAAAATTAAAGCGCTTTAGGTGTTTTGTGTCACCAAACTAGTTATAAATGCCTTAAGTAATCTTTCCGATTTTGGCCAATGTATTGAATAGCGCCGTAACAGTAGTATAAGAGTTGGGACCCGGCTGAAACCTATACCACCTATCCTTAACAGGTCCAAAACTTATGAGCGGTAAAATAGACCTTTGTTTATCTACTGTCATCGGCCAATGTTCGGAATAGGACGTCCGTCGCCGCAGACCGAAGAGTGGTTGGTCTTCAGTTATCACCTTAAGTCCCATAGACCCGTAGATTGGGCGCACTAAACTGTTTGGGGCGACGAGAGTCGTATCCTAGCGCATTCTTCCCATTGGATATACCTTTGATCACCGTGGCCGGCCATTTCCTTATCCATCCGGTGGGTAGGAAAAATATCGAAGTCCGCGGAAAACAAACATTTTGTAAAAACAAACTGGTCAAAAACATGGAGACCAGCACCGTCCGTTTTAGGACTTCAGAAATGTTAGATACATCGGCCGATACCAACAGTACAGCCCACTTGAAATAGAATTGCCCTATAAACAATCGTACTGAAACGGGCTATAAACAACGGCAAAAATAGCAAGTTCCGACCGACGAAGTACCTTAGGATAGTAACATCGTACTAAGCTAGGTTTGAACTACACTGTAAAAAATGGGGAGTCAAATTGACTCTCTCGGAAATAGGCTATTCCTGACTACACAAACTGAGTCAAATTTGACTCTGGGGAGTCAAATTTGTCTCAGTTTGTGTAGTCAGGAAAAGCCTATTTCCGAGAGAGTCAATTTGACTCTCCATTTTTACAGTGTATCAACGCTTATGACTCTATTCCAGCTTACCGCATTCAACAAACGATGTCTCGCAGGGTATGGGATCTCATACATTGCCAATATTGCAGTAGTAGGACTTCGGCAAGCATATAGTGTTAACAAATAAAATACCTTGAAGTTACCGCAACAGCTGAAACAAGTCCGTAATTTGGGAACATGAGGTAGTCCCAACCTCAGTATAATAACAACAACAGCTTTTAGTTTAACGATGCCGAAGCATAAGATATTCTGTGTAATAGTCCGCCAAGGGTCTTTCTTGCTATATCTCGATTGATCTGACGCATTGTTAAAATGAAATTATACTTGCTTGCGTTTTTGTGATTTCATATGCAACAGTTATGAATGATGAAAAGACTGCAGCCGCCGTGGAGTACATCTTTAGTATCAAAATCAAAAGTATACTTTGTCGAAATATGACTGGCTAAAAGCTACATAATAAACTTTATGAAATTAAGACATAACACAGAACCTAAGACTGCAAACTATCATATTCTACAAGTTATACATGCTGAATGGTTACTACATATTGCAGATTATGCAGAGCTTGCACTAATGCCATGGTAGCCAGTGCTGCTCTCGTACCGCTCATACCAGTTTGGCACCGTACCGAGCAGCAAAATATGTTAAATCTTACCAAACCGCCGAAATGTAGTTGACAATACACAAACTTTATTCCAATTCGATTTCTTTTATTATAACCACGTTATTAAAATCACTGCTGCAAAATCAGTCAATGTTTTAAGCCATATTCACACGAGCAAGTACTTCAGCAAAAACTTGGATGTAAAGCTTGCATGTGAAAGTTCAGGTTACAAAATACTTGCGTAGTTATCGCATGTGCAAATAATTCACTGGAACTCATGCTCGTAAATTTAACTATCACGTGTGAACGCCGTTGCAAGTCGCTTGAATTTCTTTCTACTAATTTTTGATTGGCCAATCCGAAACTGCACGTGTGAATAGGGCTTTATGGAATTTATTCCAGAAGCTTGAATTATATAGCATAAAACTTGTTTGAGCTTTCGCAGCCAACGGAAATGGTAGCTATAGATATTGTAGGATATGAAAGCGTTTTTTAAGTCAAGAAATTTTGAGTATTAACGCCCTTTTTACGCGTGAATGGTTCTTGAAACTTTAACTATCAGCTGTAAAGTTTATATGAAAATTCATTTGGAGAACTTGCGGCTGCAAATTATTCATGATGAACAAATAGGAAAAAAATGAATTCTTATGCATGAATGAATAGCCTTGATTTGATTGCTTACGAAATGTGAACGTGATAAAAAAGCAATATTACAAGTGCAGATTTATTGGTAATTCTCTCGTCTGGTAAATTAATGTTAAACTCACCTTTAGTTGGCAGCACAATAATTTTTAGCTAGAATATTGAACATTTTTTGAAATATTCAATAATTTCGCATTAATAATTAATGTTTTCATAATGGAAAAATTCTCTGTTAATATCTTTTAAAATATTTATGTTTCAGATGCACCCGAAGAAATCGTTGGTGAATCAGTGTTTGCTCAACCACCACCAAAACAAAGCCTTCCACCACGAGGCGAAACGGTCACACCGCCGGAAGAAGTTGACTCAACTTCAGATCGAGGTAAAATAAAGTGTCAGTCATTCCTGAAAATGCAAAGACGGTTACTTGCAGATCCAAGCAAGACAGGAGACCCCCTGATCGCGGCTCCGACAGGATTCAAACTAACGTTTCGCGTTAAGATTAAACACAAAAGTTGCGTTTGAATTATCACTCGCTGTCCTCGCGAATCGTTTTTTACATATACTTTAACGACCGTAGTCAGAAACTTTTGGATCGGCCACTGAATACGATATTATTAATTCCAAGGCTTTTATTTCATTTTTACCGGTACATTTTTTGCCTTCATTTAGTGGAATTGGGATTATACTTTAAATTCCAAACAGTGTGGTATACTGTTTTACGGCGCCGTACTGGTGTCGCACGGCGCCGCGCGAGTGATGGACTATACTGCACGTCAGCAAAAGCATAACGTAACTTAACTGCTGATATAAGCTCACTATTAAGAAAGGCACCACAACAAAATGATTTGAATATGTGCGCATGTGTGTATTTGGGCCAAATTTTAATAGTTGGTGAAATTCAAAGCAAAATTACAGGATTTTTCACTGTATCTATTTACATAAAGTAACAATACAGACCAAAATTTGAATTTTCCCGCCGAAATTGAATTTTCAGCCAAAATTGAATTTTCAAGCCAAAATTTGAATTTATAGCCAAAATTTGAATTTTCCCCGTCAAAATTTGAATTTCCTGCCAAAATTTTATTTTCCCGCCAAAATTAAAATTTTACCGTCAAAATTTGAATTTTCCCGCCTATTGATTCAAACTCAAGCTAAAGACACGCCGTTGTATTGTCTTGCTCGTCTCAGGTCACCATCAAAAAGTATAGCGTCTACCGTAACTGTTTATCGGTTTCAGGCCATCCACGTTGTATTTCGTGCGAAAATGGCTCTGTAACCGTGAATGGTTGGACGTTGTCAACGACTGTGCTGATTGGTGGAATTATTTTGATTTTTAAATTGTAAACAAAACACCATTAGCTTACCAGCCTATAATGAGTTTCAGGCCTTAAAAGTTATAACCCGTGTACCCTTTCTAAATGTTTACAACGCGAGTATACCCTCGATAGTCTAGAAGTTACTTACGGGAATGTTTACATGTAAATGACAACGCCTTGAGTTCATTTGAATATTAGCCAAATTACCTATAAATTTGCCAAAAGTGGCAAATTTTCTCGGTTTACACTTACGTTCGTTTCACAAAAAAACACCAAAAACAACAACCAAAAAACCACAAAAACCACCCAAAAACACCCCCCCCCACAAGCACAACTCCGACGTCGATAGTGCTCTCCCTCCAAGTTTGTATGCTAGCACTGGTGAAAACATTTTTAAACAATCGCAGCAGGATGCATTTAAAACCTGTCCTTCGAACAATAGCATCAAGGTTCAACACTGTTAGTAAAACAAAAAATATGTGAAACCAACGGACATTGCGCATTTTTTTTGTTTGCCTAATTTTTTCATCGTGTCCCAAGAAAATAAACATTGCATTAAAACCACTGAACAATGGATAGAACAGGGCCGTAGCAGTAGTAAAAGCACCATATTCCTAAGCATAAACGTAAAAATGAGCTTAACCCTAAGCAAGAAACGAGTCTAAAGCGTAAGCTTACTCTATTGCATGTTCCGCCCCCGATCATTACACGAGCTGAAGTAACTTTTAACGAAAGACTATAGTTTCGTTAAAATTACTGTAAGCAAAATAAATCGCTCAAAACGTATTTATTAATTTAAAGGCAGTCACATGATCATCAAAATTATGCAAAAAATGTACACCAAGTCACGGTTGAGCAATGTTACATGTGCATATAAAAGAGTTGCAAAAAAAGCATATATATCGAATTACCTACAGCCGAACGCCAAGTTCAATTCACACGCCAAACCTTTACATAATTGTGTATATCTGTCAGAACCATGAGCACTGCAAATAAAACTGCAGCTGCAAACTATTATAATTGCAGTCATACTCGAGTAAAATTTGCAAATTCCAAATGTTTGAAAATTTTGTCAATGAAAGCTTAATAAGCATTGACTATTCACAGCACCAATCACAGGTACTAAACTCACTTTAGCCGGTGCATTTTCTTTATGAACTTGTCACACAATTAAACTATGCTACAAGCTGAGAATTGTCAAAACATTTACAAAGGGTTATAATAAGTTTAACGGAGTTTCGGTTACAGCTGTGTATAATTTTAGTTAATTTACTTTTTTAAAAGGTTAAACAAGTTAATGTATTTAACGGTAAGCGTAATCAGTGCATTTCGCTTCGCATAAATTTTACGCAAAGTGAAAGCAGAAATTGTTCACTCAAGTTGGAAAAGGTTTAGAAAATGTCAGAATGAGCAAAGTTTAAATGGTGTAAATGGCAAAAGATGAACTTTCTAAACACAACAGCTTACTAAAATCAATATATATAAACATATATATAAACATATATATAATATAATATCAAAACATTTACATGCCGGGGTTTTAAATTTAAATTTGTTTGCCAATAGTCGACGTTGACCAGGAAATTTGTGAAAAGAAAAATAATATTTTTACGTTCCAGTAAATATTATTTATCCTGTAATCTTAAAAATTTTCAAGGATAATTTTTCATTGTTTCGGATCGTGTAGTTGCAAAGCGGTCATTTTAACATTTTGCGGTCACCAGAATGTGAAAAATTTGAGCTTTTTCGTTAATTTCTACACGAATAATCGACCGCAATTTGGACTGAATAACCTGGTTAGACTTTAAAATTTTAGTACCCAGCATACGTCAAATGGCACTTTCAGACACCATAGAAACGACCACCCTTATGCTATATTAACGGGCGAGTTGCATATCTGAAACATTTACAGCGGCAGTTTCTCTTTTAAGCCTAAATTTGTTTAGTCTTAAGCGGCGTTTCAAAGAATGATTATTTTAAATTTTACTTTGCTTTTTGTGCTTAAAACTGTCTCAAAATTTGATAACAATACACTTAAAATTGTAAAAGATTAGTAACTAGGTTCGTATTCTCAGATGCACATTGCCCCTATAACCAGTTAGTAATACGTATTCATACTAACGAACTGTTAAAATTGAAGATATCAAAGTTTGCACCGAAATAGCGTAGACCTAATGCAATAAATGTTCTGAACTTTAAACCTCACCATTTTCTGATTCGAAAGTTACAAGTCCTATCACCAACTGGTAATACGTGGCACACACATTTGAGAATACTGGCTCTAGCATCGAACAACTCTAATCGCCCCCGTCTCAGTGAAATAAAACATAAGTTTGGTCTATCGAAAACATTGTTTCGCGAGTAAAAGGTTTGCGCACAGGTGGTCAAATTTAGCACCGGAGACCTTGTCGACGTTGTTTGTTGCAAATTTTGGCTTGAGCTTGAAAAAATTTCAACACACGGCCAGGAGGTTTCGCCATACGAAACGTAAATTGTGTATCTGAAGCGCAGTATTGTTCAGCGATGAGCGCTCCATTAACTGCAGTATAGCAAGTTCGCGACTGTTGAGTGTACTCAGGACAATTGAGTATTGTATCCTGACATCGGTTTTCTTGCCGAGCTTCATCGTATTCAGTGGTCAACACTTGTTTTGGAGGATCACCAGACGGACCTGATTGACGGCGAACTCTTGCGCTGTGGCTCTCAGTTGCTGAAAATAAACGCCTTTGCAATTGGACGAAATATTGGATGAGTCAAAGCAGTTGTAGAAATGGCGATGATGAAATTTTACATTGATGTAAAATTGATGTACCTACATTTTACTGCGAGTAGATTTTAGCAAATATGTTTAACGGTTAAATTTGGGGGGGGGCACGCCAAAATCTACATGCCCCCGGCAAATCTGCACCCAACACGCAAATGGTACGTCTAAGCTTATGCTGGACTTGTCGTATTGTAAAACCATTACTCGTTTAAAATAAACACAATTTTCAAGTGAAATTTAATAAATTCTGCTTAAAATTAAACTGAGTTGTATTTATGTTTACAATTGCGATATAAATTGACTATTGGACAAAAACTGCTGTTTACCTGGATTAAATTCGGCCAACATATACGTCGGCACACCGTCACAAATTTCGATTGCTTCTGCGCCAGCATACGCTTCAATCATTTCGTCACTCAAACGATCGTGGATCAGTTTCAAAGGTCTTGGCTGAAACATCAAACTAAAGTCGTTTACATGTCGGCACTGTATTGATAAAATGTCTTACAGCGGATATTTATATTTATATATTTCCATTAATTAAGTATGCCATATGTATTGATAAAATGTCTTACAGCGGATATTTATATTTATATATTTCCATTAATTAAGTATGCCATATGTATTGATAAAATGTCTTACAGCGGATATTTATATTTATATATTTCCATTAATTAAGTATGCCATATGTATTGATAAAACGTCTTACAGCGGATATTTGTATTTATATATTTCCATTAATTAAGTATGCCATATGTATTGATAAAATGTCTTACAGCGGAGTTTTATATTTATATATTTCCATTTAAGTATGCCATATGTATTGATAAAATGTCTTACAGCGGATATTTATATTTATATATTTCCATTAATTAAGTATGCCATATGTATTGATAAAACGTCTTACAGCGGATATTTGTATTTATATATTTCCATTAATTAAGTATGCCATATGTATTGATAAAATGTCTTACAGCGGAGTTTTATATTTATATATTTCCATTTAAGTATGCCATATGTATTGATAAAATGTCTTACAGCGGATATTTATATTTATATATTTCCATTAATTAAGTATGCCATATGTATTGATAAAATGTCTTACAGCGGATATTTATATTTATATATTTACAGTAATTAAGTATGCTATATATACTAGTCATCTTGGTTGCAATAAGTTGCAACTGGTGCCGTCATATTTAGTATTTATTACAAGAACGTCACCATACAACTAAAAGTCTGCTTACAGAACAATGATTTAAACTAAATCTATATAAATGAAGGATTAATTTGCATAAATATGTCGTAGCCCAAGCGGTAATTCAGCGCCCAATTTCGAATAAGTGATAAAGTTTTCTATATTTTGGCAGGTTGACAAGTTTATGCTTTTCTCGTTGCCAGGGGCAGATCATGACCTAATCAGGCTCTGAGGTTGGTTTATCGTACGTACTAGCAAAATAGGGTCTATGCAAAACTAAGGATCGATAGTATATTTCTCTATTCTAAATTTTTATTTCTGAAGGACTCATCATGGGCCTCTTGACGTTACTGGCCCTGAAGCTGCAGCTACACTGGCTTCGATTATGAACCGGCACCTTGTGTTTCAAAGCAGACTCCGCAAAGTTAGAACCGTTAAAAATACTTACAGTTTCTTGTCGACGAGAAATAAAACATTTCGTTGCCGTTCGAGTCACTGTGACATCCTGAAAAGTTCGATTGCAAATTTGAATCTAACCAAGTAATAATATTGCACATTTTGAGTGCGTACAATTACCCTCATCACAAGCAGGTCATTCAGAATCAGTCGATTTTTTTAGATTATTGCCAGTATTCTCGAATAAAACTATAGCAACTATCAAATCTGCGAAAATTCGCCTGCCAAAAATTTATTGCTCAACAGTTTCCCAAAGCACATAACAATCGTGTACAGTTTAGCGTAGTCAACAAACATTGTTTTAACCCCTTATCGCACCGTATTTAACAATTGCAACACGTATACACAGTACTAAATCACCACAAGACGTGAGAGCCCCCTCGGGCTCGAGCTTCAAGCTCATATAGCTGAGTGGTGATGGGGTACGCCTCCCACTCCAGTCACTGGAGTTCGAATCCTAGCATAAAAGTAAGTCTCAGGGGAAATAGAATATATTCATGTGAGAAAGGGTTAACTAATCAGTTAGTTTAAAACACATCCTGCAAATTAGCGTTAGTTGAAAGTGTACAAATTCTATATAAGAACTCGCACTAATCTTTGAAACACTCGCCACAGGCCCCATCAATTTGCTATCACTGAAGCAGCAGCCTAAACGATGCGCTATTACAGCATGGTACTTGCGTAACTTGTGTGCGATGCCACACCGTGAAGCACGGTGACCGGCGCCTCCGTACGGCTGACGGACGGCCGGACGGCGCGAACGTGCGCCGGACGTCATCAAAAATATAGCGCTACTGTTACTGAAACGATAACTATGATCCGCCCTTGCTTGCAGTAACGATGTAAAACATACGCATGTATCTTTAATATGCTAAAGTTTATTCTATTAGGTATGCCTAAAATATGTATGTCGGGCGTTCCAGCTTTATATAGGTGGATAAATATTTAAGTGCCTCTCTGTTTAAAAAAGAAATTAATGAACATACTTTGTCGACAAAGTCATATTTCTGGCTTCCCTCGTATACTGGAATATCGCTGAATGAGATTTTATCTAAAAATCAATAAATGTTTTCAAAAAACGTGGCAGTTTCATGTTTAAACACAAAGCATTGGCCAAAATGGTTGTATTTCAAACATTTTTGCACATTTCAGTTTCTCATAATATCCTCGGATCATTTCAGTCCCTATTCAAATTATTTTGCCTCCCCCAGCGTGTTCTGCTGGCTACATACCCTGCAACCCTATAGACGTTGCGCTTTACTCAACAGAAATACTCACCACGGCCACACAACAGTTGTGGTTGAACGGAACGCGTGATGAACAGCGTACCAAGACTTGTAAGGATCAGGGCGGTTGTGCATAAAATAATGCAAAATATCGTACGCGTCGCACTCTGAAATAAAAATCATATATTCCAATACCGTTTAAGTAGAAGTATTTCTTAATTAAAAAATAGAAACGAGGCCAGGCAGATAATCTGAGTAGTCAATAGACGCGAAGATGCCAAATTTTATTATAGATTTTAGTTAATCGATAATTAAGTACCAGTATGGTACAGGCCTGCAGCCAGCGGCGGGTATAAGAGGCATACTCCTGGAAAAATTCTCGCCCCCCTCCAGAAATATCTCAACTTAGCTTGTAAGTCAACGAAAACCCTTGTATGCCCCTGCTGAAAATTTTTTAGCCCCCTCCCAGCAAGATGAGCTGGCTATTGGTCTGGTATGGCAGATCGTGAACGTTATTTGTTGAGCAGCACATAAAAGCTGGTTCTGCCGCAAGCTTGAAATAGTAATAGCCCGCACGTATTCTAATGGAACCATAGCCTTACGGGACCAATTGGGCCGTTCTAAGAAAAATTTTGGCATCTCCAGTAAAATTTTAGCTCCCATAATCAGTCTGGACATATCAACAGGCCAACAGCCAGCTTACCTTGCTCAGGGGCTAAAAATTATCCAGGAGGGGCATTCAAGGGTTTCCCGTGAGTTATAAGCAAGGTTGAAAATTTTATATGGAGGCAAAATTTTTCTAGCGGAGGCCAAGCCTCCCCTACCCCCCGAAATTTTTTACCCCCGTACCAGGTTGTGTTGTCTACACCTTGTAAAATACACAAAGTTGTTAGAGTTGGCTAGAAAATCTATTAATGTTAAGAGCGTATCAACGTACGTTTTCTTTGACGTCCATATTATAACTTAAATAGCGTAATTTAACTAATAGTATAAATTAATATAAAACAACTATAAAATAGAAATTAATTCAATAAACAGTTGAAAACACAATTATTAATTTCCAAAATTAGATGTTTAAATCAATAGTTTAACTTTGATATTTTTTCCAGTTTGATTAACATAATCTTGCATTGATATATTTTGGTGTACTCTTGTTTGTTATGTTTGGTTCTATTTGATTTAAGAAACCAACATTTGTTTATGATTCTAATGACCAAATCATATTGACATATTGGATAAATTCCAAAAAGAAATGTTGAAATGACAATGTTGTCCATTTCGCCCGACAAGCTTAAGCTCACGCTTAGGTTAAGCTTTACAAATAGGCTTATTTACGTCTAAACCTAAGCCTCTGCATCACGTTTTCCTCAGGCCAAATATAAGCCTAAGCCTTGGTCTTAAATAACGGGGGAAACTGTTCAAGAGCCTGAAATGATGTTTTGGCAATAGCAATGAGTGGCCCATTTATAGAACAAAGCCAGGACAGTAAAGTATATTCTTATACCAACGCTTAAGCTTAAGCGTACACTGCAAAAACTGGTGTCAAATTGACTCCCTCCGAAATAGGCTTTTCCGGACTACACAAACTGAGTCAAAATTTGACTCCGCCGGAGTCGAATTCGACTTAATGAGTCGCTCAGAGAGTCAAATTTGACTCTGGCGGAGTCGAATTTTGACTCAGTTTGTGAGTCCGGAAAAGCCTATTTCGGGGAGAGTCAATTTGACTCACCATTTTTTGCAGCGTAAGGATGAGCCTATTCCTAAGTTTAAGCCAAAGCCTAAGCAACCAAGTTAGTCTAAAGCTTAAACCGACGCTATTACAGCCCCGCAGAAAACGATCCGACCCTGTTCTATACATGAGCCGCAAAGTCTATGCCAATAGCACTTTACTGAATGCATTAAACTTAGGCTTCGTTGTTAGCTTCACGCTTGCGTTTTAGTGTGCAGATCCTTATAGTTAACGCGGATCAACAATCAAACTTTAAACGCTTTCAGTGGTAAAGAAGCTACGTTACCGTTCGTAAAACGTTAAGGTAATTGTTCACCCTAGAACAGGTTATAAGCTTATTGTTAAGCTTATCATTGGTGTTTGGTTTGCATACATGATTGCAATCGACCACAGCGCATCTAATAATTGCTTATAAGTCAGTGTAAAAATGTAAAAAATAAAGTTTGATACAACTGAAAACGACGTTTAGAGTTTAAAAAGCGCTTGCATAATTTGTGAAGAAAAAAACTGTAATCAAAAACAATAGAACGAAATTTAAATTGACAGGCAAAACTGCTGTTTAAAAGCCCTGGTACGTAATATTCGCTTAAAACTTCTTGTCAAAATTATAAAACTATTGAAATTTTTCGTGGTTTGAGAAACTGTCTTATAGATTTATTGTGCTATTTTGAGTTAACGCTAAAAACGCTCAATACTTCGTTATGTATCCTAGAGTATTAATTATTGTAAGCTTTTTTTCGCTTATGACACACAACTGTTTATTATTGCACCATATTTGCCCTCCATCGTTCATTTTATAATATGTAGAGAGTAAAAATTTTCCGCAGAATTGCAAAATTGCACTGCAATTAATCAAAATATGCATAATCTAATGCGTATAGATGCGCAGAAAAAATGCAATAAAAACAACAACAACAACAACAACAACAACAACAACAACAACAACAACAACAACAACAACTACAGTAGCAGCGTTTTGGTTTCACGCAATTTTTGGTCGGCATATTTGTTACTAAATACTCGTTAACAACTTGGTTTAGGCAAAAAGTTAAAGCGATGATACTGTATATATACGTCGACTCTATTGGTAAATAGATCTGGACGTTAAGAAAAACAACAACAACAACACCAGGCGTTTTAAAGTATTAAACTGTGAAAATTAAGTTGCCTCAAATTAAAAATTCCATCTTACAATTAATACGTTGTCGATAGTAAAATTTTATTGAAACTTGTTCCTAAAAACTGAAGTTCACTCGCTTAAGATGAAACAGAAATAATAATTAATTGGCCGTGTATACTTGCAAGAATGCGGATTGAAGGCGTTTAGCAGTGTTTTTTACATTATTTGAGCATTTTTCAAACCTCCTTGTGCGCTCAAAACTTTCGTCACTGCCGCCATCCAACAGCAACGCCGTTGCGACTCTTTTGTAATAAACTCTTGTAAGGTAAAGTAATGTTTTGACAGCGTAAAGAAAAATTTTTTGCCTTAAAGTCACATTTAATAGGAAATAACTTTTCAGACGATGAGGGAAGAAACAAGACGGAAAAAACAATGAACGATGCAACAATAAAACGAATTTTGACTCGCTGAACTTATAATAATGAGAAATACTCAACAAAAACGTAAACAGAAAACACGTGCGGTTTTTTTTCGGTTTTCGCTATTAATGAGAATGTTCGCTTATTGTTTGAGCGAAAAGAAACTTTTTGCTTGACACGGACGTATATAACGGCAGGAGGGATCTGAATCGATTACTTAACTGAACAAAATATATAGTTTTTGTTTCGATGTATAACGAGCAGGTAATGTTTTGGTTAGTAATGACATGCAAAAATTCATCGCCGCGTTATTAAAACACCTCTATTAAATTGCTCATTAAGTCATTTTTTGCATAAATATTGCTTAAAAGTATTACAATAAATATTAACACGTGATGATTGGAAAGGACTCAATATTAAGAAAATAATAGTGCGTTTAATGAGTATAAAAATTAGCTAAACTTGCTGTCTAAGTACTTTCAAGACAGCAAAACTGAAATTTCATTCAAGTTAAACGATAATGCCAATGTAAAGAACAGGGATCGAACATTTCTAAAAACAAAAAACCATATACACTGCAAAAAATGGTGAGTCAAATTGACTCTCTCCGAAATAGGCTCTACGGGACTACACAAACTGTGTCAAATTCCACTCCGCCAGAGTCAAATTTGACTCACTGAGTACCATGTTTGACTCTGGCGGAGTTGAATTTTGACTCAGTTTGTGTAGTCAGGAATAGCCTATTTCGGAGAGAGTCAATTTGACTCACCATTTTTTGCAGTGTAGAAATGAAACATGGGAGAAATATAGTGTTCTATAATTTGTTACAAATTTTATGTACTCGACAGCACGTGTAACCGCTTGTCTGTTTCTGTGTCCGTTTCCGGCAAAAATCGGTGTCCGTTTCCGTTTCCGTTATTTTGTCCGTTTAATACACTCTGCTCCACAGTTGAAATTTTTTAACACCTGTTATTTGCTCAATTTTTAACTAAATTTACATAAGGCTTAAAAATCTATTTTCGAATGTTTTAATAATTTCTTTATCTGGACCTCTGGAACAACTTCAACCGTCTTTGTCGTTTCAGCGGTTTTAAGCGTCGCCCGTTGTGTTTAGAGGTTTTTGATTTGTTCTTCCAATGACAGAACGGTGTTGTTCAGAAACTTTACGCTCGGCTAAACCCAAGCCTAGGCTGGTACATAAATAATGACAGTTGAGATGTGTAAGTAGGTACGTTAACTCACATTTAAAACTATGGCCTAGGCTTAGACATAGACAATGGCTCAAAGGCGCTGGGCACTATATTGTAGGCTTTAATAGATATTGGCAAGTTTGTTCTTGAACTTAAGCTAGCGCATAAGCTTATTAGCGCGTTTAAAAACGCATTTGTGGAGATATTAAGCGTAAGTACAAAAGCGGGCGTCCGTATAAATTTCGTAATCGACTATTCGATCGCTGACGCAGGGTATTTTGCGTGCTATGAGTTTATTAATAGCGAAAAATTGAAGAACTTACAATATTTTTTGATGAGTTTGGCTGTGGGACTGAATCTATATTTAATTATCACTGCACTATATGTGGCTAAAGGCACATTAGTGGCAGGAAACGGCACATATCCGGTACTACCCTGCCAGACACCATATTTTTTTTTGCCTCGACTCCCTTAAAATGTAAGACCAATGTATAGCACAGGCCGAGGACTGTCACTTTTCAAGATGAAAAATTTATGACCAGGAGTGCAGCGCAGCCATTCCTGTATAACCGCAAAAAATTTCGCTGGTTTCGTACAAAAGATCACATGCATATGTTTGGCGCAGAAAAGTGGAAAATTCAGATGCCTGAATATTCCCTAGTTCGGTAGGGAAAGTATAGGCGTAGGCGCGGTTCGGAAACAAGGAAAAGTGGAAAAGTTATAAACATATATGTCTTCTCTTGGTCTGGTAGGGAAATAACTGCTTGGTTGGTTGGCTGGAAAATTGGGATGTGTGGTTCGGTTCGGAAAACGGGAAAAGTGGAAAATTCAAGCCTCGGTATATGATTCCTTTTGGTAAGGTACGGAAAGTTGGTGGTGTAGGGCGTAGGCGCGGTTCGGAAACAAGGAAAAGTGGAAAAGTTATAAACATATATGTCTTCTCTTGGTCTGGTAGGGAAATAACTGCTTGGTTGGTTGGCTGGAAAATTGGGATGTGTGGTTCGGTTCGGAAAACGGGAAAAGTGGAAAATTCAAGCCTCGGTATATGATTCCTTTTGGTAAGGTACGGAAAGTTGGTGGTGTAGGCGAGGTTCGGAAACAGGGAAAAGTGGAAAAGTGAACGTATAAGATTTCTCTATAGGTCTGGTAGTGAAGGAACAGTATGATTGTTATGGCTGGAATAGGCAGTGTAGTTCGATTCGAGGCGGACAAAAACAGCTATCTACCTAGGCCGTTACAACAGCTCGTAATATTGCACTCTGTTCCAAAGGTGGTGGGTGAAAATTTTTTCACAGGCGCGTGCAGTATAGCGAAAGTTACGCGACCTACCACCAACTGGTGGTAGGTATGTGCTACACTACGCATATTTGAGAATACTGCCCATTATAATAGTTAAAAAATTGCGTTATGTGCCTAGTAATAGGAACTAAAGACCAGACAGTGAATAGTTTTTCACACTCGCGAAATCTTGCAATTGCAGCTTTTCAGTTAATAAAGGAAAAGGGTAGACGATTCAAATCTGAAAAATGTGCTGTTTTTCGAAGCTCACGGATGATGATTCTAAAGTTACAAGACCTATCATCAACTGGAGATAAGTACTGCCTGCACATATTTAAAACTGCATGCAACGATTGTCAGAAAGTTAAACTGCAACTTGTTTGGTAACCTGCGAACCTGAAAGACTGCGGTTTGTCAAAATCAAAATCTTATTGATTTAACTTTATATCAGTTATTCTTAAAAATGAATGGATACACAAAATACCGTAGCTAGGTTGAGGGCTTACAGCGGGTTTTCTATACAGCAGCTATATGAACATGTGTTAACAAGTTGCCTTAAAGCATTGTGTAGAATTTCTTTCTATGTTGATAAATGTCTTTTTGTGTAAGGGCTTATCAAGTCAATTTTAAGTGCAAGAACTTTATAATTAAACTTAGAGGCATTCACACTAGAACATTGGGAAGTGTTTGTGAACTTTCAGACTGCATGTGCAATTTTGGGTACGCGGTCGGGACGACCCCTTTCTCCGAATGACTGCGAATATACATAGGTTTTTCCTTAACTTTTCCGAAAGATATGGCTACGCCGGGCATCGAACCTCGGACCTCTCGCTTTCGAGTCTGGCGCGCTACCCATAACACCTCGAGGCCGATATAATTTTCTGTAATACTATATCTGCACGTCTATGCATGTGTTTTACATTACACACTATGCACATACATATGCTACACCACGTATACCAGCATTCCATCTTCAGACGGTCGTCCCGGATCGCGAATCCAAACTTCTCCCAATCCATGGGCCAGACATTTACAGCGCCAATCTCAGTGGGACCTTCATGTCGGAACTGCATGGTCTGGATAACCCCTTTCTCCGAAGTACTGCGAATACACATGGTTTTCCTCGTTAATTTTTCTGAAATATATGGCCACACCGGGAATTGAACCTCGGGCCTCTCGCTCGCGAGTCAAGCACGCTTTTGCATTACACACACTATGCACATACATACGTATGCTACACCACGTATGTATAGCAACAGTATATACGTACGTAATCGTTCTCTGTGTTGGCATTGTACAGTCTTGAGCACCTATATAAGAAGTTTTGCCCAGAGCTTAGGACCACGTCAAACTGGAACGTCTGACCTCTTGTATTCACGTCTCGGAACCGGTATTTTAAAAGAAAAACCGGATTCCGGAATTTTTACGACTTTAAATCTCGGACCCAGATTTCTTTTCGGATCGAACCAGGATCCGGAATTTTTTATAATATAAATTCGGAGCATGATCCAAATGCCTTAAAGAAAGGTACGAATTTCAGTATCCATCTATATTCTAGCAGCTAATTTTAACTGGTTCATGGATCTTTCATTAATAGGGATCAAGCATCTCATAAATTCTTTCGCCTATTCAATTCTGCCACTGTGCAGTAATTATTCAGAGGAATGTAGGCGGTTAATTCTTCATATTTTGTCCAGGTATTTTCATAATACCGGACTTGGATGGTGTGTTGTGAAAGCCCGGAATTTCTCGTAGCCAAAATCCAGACTAGGAATTTTTCTGTGAAAATCCCTTGAATAATCGTAATAACCGGACCCGGATGCAACTCTGGTATTTACTTATGTCTATGTATTCGTTCTTGTTTACTTCTTCCATTAAAAGCTTTTTCCTGCTCATAAGGAACGTGAGCCTAAGCCTAAGCCAGAGAATAGGTAAGTAACTCTAAGCTAAAGCCAAAACCTAAAACTAAGCGCTTGCCATTCTAAGCAAAAGCTAGTATGAAATAAGTGTATTGATTTGCGAAATTAGTCACAAATAGCAATTTAATAAACTACAGTTATAATGTACGGATACTTTGCAGCGATAATACGTATCATTCGGCAACGCAGATCACAAAAGGCAAATTTCGATTTTTGTAAGAGTCAGATATTTGGTCGCACCCAAAGTTACGTATAAATATTCTACATTATGTTAGTGCCGCAGTTTGTTGTGGATGGTGTGCTAGTGCGCTTTTTATTTACAGCAAAAGTGTCAACAGTGAAAAAATAACCTGATGCGTTTGTATACGTTGCAGAGCCTAGATGGCACAACCAGTCAGCAAGCATCAATTTCTTGTTATTACCCAAAATTTTTTGATGCTATTTTGTTTATTTACAAAATTTTAAGCTTTTTCGGGTTGTTATGGAATGTTTTATGCTTTTTCTCTGAGTCATAATAATATATTACGTAAATACGTACGTATGTGAACGAACGTACGAACAGGTTTGAATAATTACGATTTGTTTTACGCGAGATATGTACGTAAGTACGCTAATATTTGATTGTATGATTGGTTTATTGGGGTATATAATGTTGCAAACTCGGAAGCACAACGAATATTCGGGAACTGGTTTGCCAATTGAAGTTTTGAAAGCAGACTGGGAACAAGTGTTTTAGGATAGCACTAGACTCAGGTTTTGTGTGTCAAAAAATTTTAAGCTGTCTCAGTAAATATTTGGAAATACACGATGTTATGTATTCGGAGTTACTTTGCAATACTGTCTGACTGTGACAGATATAAATGGTACAAGTTTTTGAGATTTATAGGGCGGAAGTTAACGTTCCTAGTTTTGTACGCTATACGCCTGTATATATACTCTATAGTTAGTTAATAAAACGACATTAAATTTTTTAAAATTCATAAACCTGTACGAATATTCTAAGCAATTGTTCGCTCCGGGATGGACTTAAACGAGTTTGGGATCGAAATCAAGTAAGGCTACCTTGTAAAACACGTAGGAATATGCCTAATCCATGGTATAAACCTTCGAATTTTAAAGTATACATTATAAATACGACTGCATTGTGCAGTTTTTTGGGGTCCAGTTGAAAATAAATGTTGTCGATGTTTGACTTGAAATTAATAACTGGTGTCGTGCACACAGTATTTAATGTACACTGTGTGCCTATATATTTTTCTTTTGAATGGACGAATATTTTTCACTGTTAACAAGCCTATATTAGTGTATCGCAACCTCTGGGATGATTGGCACTTGTGCGAACGAGAAATATTAAGTGCGAATGAGAATTGAGAAACGAACAGAGCACAAATCAGTGTCAGAATGAAGCAAAGCTGTAGAAAATTGTGTACGTCTGGTTATTGATTCTGAAATCTTACTTCATGAGCTTTGTATATGTAATACGTACACGCACTTAAATTTATGTGACGCTTCTTGCTCGCTTCACTCGCAAGGTCATTTCAAATGCGTGTTTGAATGCTTATGCTTCACCGGGATTTTTCGTGTCCGGTTGCACCATGTTCATTTGTGTTTTGGAGCATAATAGAAATTTTGGAGCACAATAAAAAATTCCCACTTTAATATAGAATACAGTGTGTTTCCAATATGTCGAGGTTATTTTTTTCGCTGATCATGAAAAGGGCGATTACAATTAGCTCACGCAAGTGTGGCGCGAATGCGAACGGCTCGGAAAAAGGTTGCGTAGCACTGGTTTACAATATAATAGCAAAATTTATATGTATAAACCCAGAAAATTGCAACTTGATGGCAAATTATATATGTTTCAAACTTCTATGATAAATGTCTTTGGTTACTTTGTTTGTTATGTCTGTGTCTACTATAAACCATCTCACTGTCTCGTCGCAGACTGTTACGCTGGTCCGCACATGCGTATAAGCATTGCCAATTGCAAGCTCCCGCCTCTTTGCTCGCCGTTATTGAGAATGGGCCAATTTGCTGGGCGTTTTTGTATAGATGTGTCGTTTCAAAATATTTGCAGTGTGTTGTGTGATTTAATGGTTATAAGCTACGTATAGCTTGTCTGATGGATATATATTTTAATTAATTTGGTTGCTTATTGCAACGGCTACGCACTTTGTATTGTATGTAATGTCCTGTTACGATTTTCCTTCCTCAGTGCTCAGAGTTTAGTTTACATATTTCAGGTTGGTTGAGGGGGCAAGAGGTTGTACTTATACACAATTGCGATGTATTTGTTTACGAGGCAATAACTGTTGTAGGAAATTATATATAGCGTCTGTAAAAGATTCAATTTTTATTGCTGTAGACGTTGTGTTATTTTTGCGTGTGGTCATACTTTGTTCATTTTTCTGAATCGTAGTAAAACAACAACACGTGGGTTTTTTGATTTGGACCGTTACGAGTACTGCAGTGTTCGACCGGAACCTACGTTCATACTTGTTAACCGGAACAGGAACCGGAAATTAAAAATTTGCTATTCGGCATAGTTCCACTGGAATTCCAGTTACGGTCCGAATTCCTGCAAGAAATCGATTCCTCTTCCTGTTTCGGCATTGCAGAACGCAGGAACTGGAATTTTTACAATGTTACGCAAACATAAAGTTTGTAGTTGCTACATTGCTGGTTAGAAAGATATGAATGCATTTTACTCTTTGTTCTGTTTAGGTAATACTTAAGTTCTTACATTAAAATGTTTGATGATTGATTTAAAACAAAAACTATGTTGACGCACATATTTGGTTAGTTTATTAAGAATTAAAACACTAGTCCGGTGTTGAAAATTATTTCCAATTTCGGTTCTTATTCTCTCAAAAAATTCAATTCATGTTCTTGTTTCGACAATATCTAGTCCCCTTTAGCACCTTGCTATCCGGCTCCGGTCAGGATGTCCGGGTTCTTGTGCGACAAACAATAAATTTTCCATTCATTAACTTCTGAAATCAATTCTATGCCCCCGTAATGAGGTTAGCTTATAACCGCGACCTCTACGTTAGCGTAGAGTCCGGTATACAGGGTCCACTGAATGTTACCCCTTTTGGGACCCTAAATATTTTTTGTCAAAAAGTTAGACAAGTTGTACACCACTGCATGCGGAGCGGAATTTAATGGTATTATTAAATTTTCGGTAATCAGGCGACCTGGTTCAAATAATCGATTTGGCGCGCTTCAAACGATTTGGGACGGCGTTAAATCATTATTTCACCATAATTTGTTGACCGATCGTCTGATTGCGGAATATGTAATAGCATTGAATTCAGCTCGGCAAGCTGCGTCGAATGGTGTATATATAACTTGTCGAACTTGTTGACAAACAAATTTTTCGAGTTCGGATGGGGGAACCTTGTGAGGTGACCTTTGAGACCGACTTTTTTTTAAAAATTCAAAGTTGGGTATGGAATAATCAGGGGTGGGTCATGAAAAGCTCAAATATGCAAAAATTTTCAAAATCTTACCATTTTTGGACAAACGCCGGCTGGGGAGATATCCGAAAAAATCCAAACTAATGGTAATTTTGAGCGACATGTACCCTTACTTACCCTTTTACAATATTGCAGTCGTGTAAGGCAAAAATATATCGTAAACAGGGCAAGGCCATTCGGTTTTATTGAACACTTACAATTGGTCGAATAAAGTGGCCAAAAGTGTTTATGTCCAAAGGTTTTCAGGGTTCAGGTTTAAGAAATTGGTTGCTGGTTTGTGTTTCAAAGATTGTTGCAATTTTAGGGCGTATATATGTACGTATATATACACGTAACTGTGAGTCTTAAAAATCTCCAACTTATAGGTCTCAACGCACTGGACTCAACCGTATATGGCGCAAAGAAGTTTAGTGGACAACTGGTCATGTTAAGTAGGTAGGGGTGGCTCTGCTGCCTTAAAAATTAGGGATGTGCCGATACCAAAATTTTTGCCGATGCCGATTCTTATTTTGGAAATTTGACGATGCCAAACCGATGCCGATTCCAACTTTAGTACACCACGCTAAATTAACAGATAGGATACTACATTACATCATTATATGACGATTTAAACCCTAACCATCATGAACGATTACAATTTTATAAGAACGGTTCGTTTCAATTAATTTTTTCAAACAAAAACGCCACAGATAACAGTTTTCCTGACCTGACACACTGATATGCGCTCAGAAATGAAATTGATAGCAATCTAACTGACTGTTATGTGCAAAAAGTATCGGCAAAGAATCGGCAGTTTCTTTGCAGTGCCGATGCCGATACTCACGAAAAGTGCCGATTATTACCGATGCCGATTAATCGGCACATCCCTATTAAAAATATTACGTTTGAAATTCAACGGCTGAACTCTGCGAGTCAAAGTATATGAAATAAGGAAACCGGAACTTGAGTTGCAGAAGGTAAGTTCCATTATATACCTATATAGTAAGTTACCTTTATAAATGCATGGGTTGTGTCCTCCGGCAGAGAACAGATCGAAGAAGTAGGTAATTTAAAACCTCACATCACGACTATTTTAGTAAATATCTATATAAATATGCATAAATAATATGGACAGTGTTATGTTTTGAGCAAAGTTTATTTCGTTTTCGAGAGTATCTATTTTCAAAATAAATATAATGTTCAAACGCATAAGCAACCATAATCAGATTAATCGGTCTGCGGTTTTCTTTTGTACGTATATTTGCGTAAGAATGAGTGAGAATTGTTGCTTTAGTTTTGTTATAAGTATGAAATATCCTTGAGTTTGAACTATATATACACGTACGTATGTAATTGAGTGAATATACAGAGCCGTATTGTTTTGTGTTTCTAGGCAATTTTTCAAAAATAATCAGTTGTCAGGTTTGTTATCAGGATTTTGGAATGAGGGAGAGTGTTTTGAATTATTCATAAAAATTATATTTTGGTCAGTCGGTAAACTTTGTTCGCTAAAACTTGAACCGAAGTTGCCGAAAAAAACCCACTTCTAACTGTTTCGCTGTTTGAAGTTTGCTGTTTTTCAGTTTGTTTGAATTTTAATAGATATCTTTAAGAATATCAAAGTTGTTACTAGATTATTTCCTGCTTGAATCAGATTGTAAAATCAACTGAAACTTTATTGCGTTTGGTGTATGTAAACGTATATATAGGTAATAGGTGTATTTCACTGAGTGCAATCTGATATGCGACCGCGTATAAAGCAATTTTGTGTAGTTTTTTAGTTGTTAGATATTTTAGTTTTTTTGTGTTTATTGTATTTTTTATTTATTTTGATTGATTGAGAAATATATGTATCTTTTCGTGGAATTTAAGCTTGTTCCAGACTCTTAGTTGTAGGATGTTTGTTTTTATGGGAGCACTAGCCTAGAACTTCTTTTTTAAAATCAATACCTGTACCTTATTTAACTCTAAAAATAAGTTGGCGATGACTCTCGTGCACTTGAAAACTATATCGTAGATACGATTATATATTCGTGTATGTGGAGCGTGTATATACGTGTATGGAAGCGCGGAGCGGAGGGTGTTTTGTTTTGTGTTGTTGACCAATTCGTTTATAAATTTATGCATACTTTGAACTTTGAAGCATAGATAAGGTTAAATTGAAGCTGGCTAACGGCGTGGTTTGAGGTTTTTAGCTGGTAGTTTGGTGTATGACTTCAAAGATCTGATCAGAATTTGTAGCCAACAAAACTTGAAAATAACTTCAGTTTGTTTTGGGTGGTTGCAGGGATATATATTTGTATATGTAGGAACGTAATCGTTTGATGAAACAGTTGAATGAAATTGTGATTAATTAAGACAAAATCCAGAACTCTTTGTGTATATTTGATTTATTTTCAATCAGTAATGACATTTTCCCAAAGATACTGGCAAGTGGGAGAGAGGGCTAGGGTGCCATCACAGGAGGGGGGAGGAACTATGTATGCAATATGTTTTTAGATCTCGACTATTTCTAAATAACGAATAATGTTGCATTGTAGTTGAATTATACCGTTCAGTGTGCGGCGGTGCGTATTGTTGTTCGAAAAAACATCGATAATTTATAATTAAACATGATGGTATATCGGTCTCCGTTGACTGCACATTGTTCACTGTCCATTAAAACACTTGTGTTGACACTTATCATCGACTTGGCATTCCGTCTTCCGCAACCATGCGACGCGATCCCAAGGTCTCAATTTTATCCGTTTGGAGTGAGCCATGGTGATGTTACGCTGGCGCAAGGCGACGAAGTGTCGTCGCCAGAAGTTCATTTCAAGCATTCGATGCAGTTTTATGCGATTTCGTATTCGAGTTGTTATGTAAGTATTTTAAGTCTTGATTTCGTGGTTGTGGTTGTTGTTGTTTGTTGTTGTTGTCGTTGTTGTAGTAGTAGTAGTAGTAGTAGTAGTAGTAGTAGTAGTAGTTGTTGTTGTTGTTGTTGTTTTCGTTGTCTTTGTTGAGATGCTGTCCCATTATATTTAAAGCTAAGGAAGGCTTAAGCGTAGACTTTGGTAGTAAAAACATAGACAGAAGCTTCATGCCCGATCGCTCGTATATAACATGTAAACACACTTTACACGCTTATCCATTGCATTGTTATAATTAAGAAAATTGTACAGGAAAATGTTTGACGCCTAAAACAGGTCAAATTTTTAAGGCTTGAAATGTTCAACCTGGCGCCAGGGATGAAAGTCTCGGGTTGAGTCTCGATCTCGGCCTCTGTTTTTTGGCTCTCGGTGGTTTGGAACGGAGACCAGAAGCCTAGGATTTAGCAAATATACAGCTGTATTGTTGAAGTATATAAGTGATGCCTGGTGAAAAAAATTTCGCCGTGAAGCCGTGAATTTTCATAGTTACGCAATAATTATGTGCAGTGATATACTGAAAAAGCGCAAAAACCAAAAAAAAAACTACGAAACACCCATTAGAAATAAGTTATTTTGAAAATTTTAATTTTTTTTCGACCATGACCAAAAATTGACCGAGACCGAGACTTTTCGTGATCGGTCTCGGTATTCAGGTCTTGGTCTCAATTTTTAGCCGCGATCGCCCATCTCTGTCTGTGGCAAAATCATGATTAGGGGGATTTGTATATACATACATGTATGGCTGCAAATAATTCCTTTACTTTGTTGTTTTCAGGTAAATTCAAATGGTTTCGTATCGTTTAGAACAGAAATTTCAAACTACCACAACAAACAAATCCCGTTTTCAAAGTATCCGGTCGTTGCGATATTTTATGCTGATATTGATACTTCCGTTTCTGGTAGCGTTTTCTACAGGTCAGCACAAGAGCTTTAAGTAATCTTGAATGTGTTGGCTTGTCGACATATTTTTGTCTTCTAAGCTTTATTTTTGCTGCGTTGTCATGTTATACCATGGCCGATGTTCTCAGCAATATGTAACCTATTACTAGATGGAGATCTATCTAGTAGCTCCTCTTGGACGACTATGCCTTAAAAATGTCATATTTTGTTTGCGAGTTTTAAGGCTGGTTCCTGTAGTAGTCAGTCAGCCCTTTGACAACAGGGTTCCATTGCTTGAAAAACTAATATTATAGGGAGACCGAAGATATCGAAATACTGCGAAACGTTTCGTTATTGATTCGACAAAATTTTAACGATGCACCTGAGTTCAATGGACGAAACGCGTTTATTGTGACATGGGTGGAAGTTGGAAGCTACGAAAACGGAGCCGATAAGGTAAGCGTAAATGCCTTTTTCAAACAAGCCAAATCTCAGGTGTTAAGATTTGGTTTACTTTTAATGTACGATTTTGCAAACACATTGTAGAAAAAAGGACGTGAATATAGTCTGCCATGTGAAGTTCTACTGTGGCTTATTTGTACTATAATGGTTGTATTACCCGTATTAGAATGCTCTGTAATTAATGTTACTGCTGGATTTGGACACAGGATTGTTCGTCATTTTAGTTTGCATTTTAGGATTTAATCTGCTCAAAATAGTTGGTTTGAAATTGTTCGTACATTCACAGTTCGTTGAGTCGGTGTGCATTGCAATAGTCTAAGAATTTTAACTCATCATTAATTGCACATTTGTACTAAGCATATTAGCTGGGAAATACATGTATGTTTTGATGCGGCGCAGTGCCGCTCCCGAGAAAAGGTTTTGAAGAAATTGTGCATTAAAGAATATTTTGTGGTAGATGAATTGGAGCGGAAATAGCTAGAGTATAAGCTATATAAAGCATCTTTTCTCGAAGTATGCGCGCTCTGGCATTTTGATTTAAATCGCAGCAGACTATTCTGTTTTGAATTGTTAGAAAAACACGTTTCAACTGTTGCTTGTGTCGTCCGGCTCGGAAACGTACGCGTTTTTTCTATACGCGGACAACGAAATTCAGTGGATATCAGGAACTGGGAAAAATCCGAATATTCCGGATTTGCCAGCGCAAGCCGGATTTCAAACCGAAGACTCGGTGACGTTTTTTCAACTGCCAGCGTCTGGACGAGTCGAAATGGGACAGATTAACGAGTAAGCTCTACATGACTGCGATAGGCAGAGTTTGTGTGTGGTTTTAACTTCATTCCAGAAACGACTTAACTTTTACATGCTTCTTACATTGAAACGTTTTTGGAGTTTTGGTAATCGTTAGATTTGTAGCTTTGACGTCCCACTGCTTGGATACCACTGATGTATAATGTATGCTGGCTTCTCCACAGCTTGAAAATTTCCGCCGGGGGGCGTTTCCTGGGGGGCCCCCAGGAGTTTCTCATCGCTCAACATGACAAAAATTTCTCACAAACGCTAATAACAATAATTTTAACTAATATTACGTATATACTGACAACTTAACCAGAAGTTGAAAGGAGCACAATTATATAAAATATAGATAATCTATAATTGAAACTGTGATTAATACATATTTTGTATATTAGTCACAGCTTCAATTTATCATAAGGCTCAGGCGGGTTGAACTTGATGCTGCAAGGTACTTTCGAATGCTGTATGCCCTGAAACGGTCTTTATATAATTGTGCTTTTTCAGTTCATTATTGAATTGTATTAGTTACTACCGGTATTTGTAACGCTATTAAAAATTATGAGTACTCAGCGTAATATAAAATCATATTTTGCCGAATGTCCGCCTCAAAAGAAGTCCAGGTCTTTACGTTTTAACATTGAAAATTTTTGACCTAGAAAAGTCCTGGGGGACCCAGCAAAAAAATTTGCTGGGGGCGGCCGAAAATTCGTCGGGGGCCCTTTCCTGGGGGCGGCAAAAGCCAGAGTATGCGTAGTCTATTTTCACAATTATGGCTGCTTTAATATATTGTTGAGTTTATTATATTTGATTTTAAGGGTAGGCAACACAGAAATGCCAGGACTGTATGTGTTTCGTGTATCTGGAAGTGAAGTGGTTGACCCACGTGAAACGCACAAGATTCCTCGCGGCGGCGGCGGCAGCGTTTCGAATCCGGTTCCGGGCGGCTCAGATGTTGACGATCAAAACAGTATTGATGAATCGGCATATTATGAAGAATATTATGGTAATTATGATCCGAATTACGTGTACGTGTACGAAGAAGATTTGACTGGAGAACAACAGTTAGTGGTTCCGGAAAAAAACGGTAAAGAGTTAGTTGTGGATGGCGAGGAGAAAAGTGATACGATGGAAACCGATGATCACGATCAATGGAAACAAGCAGCTCGAGATAGGGAAGAGGGGAATGAGAGAGGTTCGAGCAATAAGAACGAAATTGCAAGCGTACGGTACGAACAAGGCAACGAGGACAACGGCGAACAGCAACATGAAAATTTAGACCGCGAGGGTAAGTGGCCTGGGGGGGGGGTAAGAATGGTTTTGTTGGGTTATGGGAGATATGTCGTGATTCACGCTAACAAGAGCTGGGATGTAAGGTGTTTTGAAGTATGCATCTCTTTTAAATGTTTAAGAGCATATTTTTTGAAGATGAAATTTACAAAGCGCCATATAATGGCGCTAGTAGGGTTAAAATCGGATTAACAGTGTAACATCGCTAGAAAAATAAAATTTAGAGTACAACCTTTAATCAAACTAAGGCTACTAGTAAACGATATAAGAATCATTATCATAGGGAACCGGTTGTGTCACCAAAGTGTGACCGGATAACAGTATTTACATTTTACAACGAATATATTCTTTTATGCGTATTTTGTTTTAACTTTAATTGTATCAGAATTTAAATGAAACCCGTTCCACTATTGATTTAATTTGCAGAGTCTGTATTCAAACGTATTTGCAATTTTACTTCAGCAGAAATTGTACAGCAATTTCAGTTTTTTGGGTTATGTTGCAATTCCGGTCCATGCATTGGTTGAATCCACTGATGTGTGTGAACTCTCCGACTTCAGCAGTTGTATAAGTCAACACCTGTTTAACAAATTTTTATCGTTATTTTGTATTATTTTTTAATTTTATAAAATCTGTATGCAAATTTTCAACCCCGTTTGTGTGCTATGAAACTATTATAAACAATGTGTGCTGGAAACTTGCCCAAAATACGCATGTCGGGCGTTCCAGCTTTAATATATAGATAAACATTCATTTTCACGCCTTCTAACGCCGTGTGTTAGTTCCGAACTTACTTATTTCAAGCATTGTATTATTTCTTGCTTACTAAAATCATGTTCATAATGAAACAACAAAATTGCTGCTGTGGTGTATTGTTAGACATCAGCTATGCAATTGTATAGATGAGGTCTGAATTGGAGTGTGAAATTGTAAGTTAATTCCGAATTTCCCTATATATTAGGACTTTGAGTGATGCTATAGGTATAGCTAGCTGTACACATGTAGATAGGTAAGCTCAAAATCACCACACACGTCCTAAAAACTTGGCACTGAATGCTGCGTTGGAGCAGTGCAGGAAACAAATCTGCTTGATGTTGCAGTTGTTAATTCAATGCGAGTGGCATGGAAGAGAACTTGATAGAGGCTGTCGATGTCAACTTGTGCGAATATTGGAAGGATATCACGACTAAGTTTATCACGCGAACGCAACGGCTTTATAAATTCTGCCCGTGTAAAGTTGCGAATATGTTTCAGTAGCCGACTCTGTAAATTTAGTCAATAGCGAAATAAGTTTAAATTTTCCTCATTGGTCACATGACATAATTAAGTCTTGTTTTCATCCTTTACATGCTATGCAGAAACATTTTTTACAAGCGCCTGAAGACACACACTTATGATTGTTTAAAGATAGTAACTACAATCCTAGAGATTCACATATTTACAAAGAATGTTCACAACATATTATTGGTTTTCTTGAATAATTGTGTTTTTAGAACCGCCGCAGTCTGGGCCCGATGGCGAGTCATCAGTGTCGATAGTTCGAATCGAAGATAATCCAGACATTGTGCGACGGCCGACAACTGGGGATAGACAGGAAACTTCTGTCGGGGGAAAAGGGACATCAGCTACCGTAAACGACAAAAGTATTCTGTCAGCGCCGATTTGTCCTCCGGTGTCGCTACAAGATTGTGTTGCGCCTAGATGTCAAATGCAACACGACAATAATCGATGTCCTGTGTGCGTTTGTGATGATGGTAAGCTCGAATAGAGAGCCAGATCCTGAGTTGTGTGTAGCACTTATTGACAGTATTGACGAGCTGCCAAGGGCATAGCCAAGGGGTTTTTAACAGTCAACCCCGTTAGATTTTTGTCTAGGATTTTCGACTATGTTTCAGATGGTAACCCAGGAAACATTCATGTTGTGAAGATTGGGTGATAGTTGGAGCGTAATGTTTTAGGTGTGCCGATTAGTCGGCGTCGGTAACATCTGCACTTTTCCTGAGCATTGGCATTCGGTCTTCTGCAATAAAATTGTCGATTCTTTGCCAAAATTTTTAGCAGTTTGCAGTGAGTTGGAATGCTATCAATTTCACCTGCCGGCGTATATTGATAGGAAACTTATGCTCTTGCAATTATTGTGTTTGAAACAACTAATTAAAATTCGGCACGGGCAAAATTTGAAAATAAAGATCGGCATCGGCAAATTTTTGATGTTGACACATCAATTCACGGGCGCAAATGTCAGTAGTTGTGTGACAAGCTAATAAGCGTCAACATTCAATGCTGAGCATAGTAAAAGGTTTTATATGCAAATCTTGGATTTCACGTTGTATAGATAATATAATATTGTGATGAATGAAATTTCATGATAGGATTTTACTGCTGTTTTTTATTAAGTATTTTGTATCTATTTCAGCAACAACTCAGCCCATCTCTGCGGCTCCAGCACAACAGCACCCAGGCCCCCGATTGGGTAATAGTGACAGCCAAATGCAGCCAAGTGGAGTCACGTGTACGCAACGTGATGCGCCGCATATATGTCACTCGTCTGCTGCGTGCTACGAGTATAGCGAAGGTGGATGTTGCAAATGTCAAATTGGGTTTGTTGGAAACGGCGTTGTGTGTCTGAGAGAAGGTAAAATTCTAGACCACGATTTCTGTAGGGTGACGGTATAATTGTCGCACGGCGCCGTCCGTTGCTCTTGACAAATGCATATGCTGTGCCATGCTTCAATACACGTGCGTTTGACGGACGGCGCCAGAAGGTGACGGGCGGGGCCGGACAAGTATAGCGCCACCTTTTGTCGTTGGCAATCCAAATCTTAAATGCTTAGTCAAAACTTTACATGTTCCATCGTCCCTATCGAAAGAAAATTTGGCCGAAATAGGAATATTTTATGCCGTACAGTAGTATTCTAAATGCAATTATGCGCTGAACACGCCGCTATAAAAAGGGCATTGTTTTAATGAGAACAAAGTTGTGTTAGGAAATTTTTGAATATCGTGAAATGTAGCGAAATTTTCAAATTTGGTGTGTAACTACGAATGTTTTGTTTGTTTTAACACAGTTTGGTTCTGATTATTATTCAGGGGAAGACCAGCGTATAAACGGGCGATTTTCGGGTGTTATTAATGGTGAAACACTGCCTGAGGTTGAGCTTCATTGTTTCGTGTTCACCAGCGACGGACGGTACGTAACATTAAAGAGATGCGATATATTTATTATTCCAGCTTGAGCACTACAGCTTAATGCACACAGTAAGAAGATGAACAAACTAATGAAACTAATTAATGGAATATGGAAATAAAAATTTAGGTCGGCAAATTTTTACGGGTGGTTTTTACGAAAGACGCTTCCCGACGTTATTTTGTTCTAAATCAAAGAACAGGTTTCGCTTGGACAAAACTAAACGTTTTGCACTTGCAAAAACTCGTTATTTGATCTAACTTTATGTGAAAAATTATTTCTTGTTCAGTTATAGTGCAAAATTTTGAGCTTCTTAAATTTTTTTTAAGAAATCTGTGGTCACTGTTGTTGCAATTTTTGCTACTCATTGATGTTAAGGTTGATGCTATCATTGCGAAATATATATAAGATTCTTGCAGAGCGTACGTAGCGTTGTCGCAAATGCCAGCATCAGTTGGACGGTCATTGTTGTTTCTGGCGAGTATCGCAACTCCGGTTGGATGGCTGTTTGCACAAGTCACAGGAGCAAACGCGTTTAACGGATTCAAATTGACAGGTGTGTTAAATTTATTTGAACAAATCTTAATATTTTGAAATGTAAACTTTTAAATTTTTTCAAAATTAGAGTTTTAATATTAAGTAATGTGCACCGATATTTTTCTGTCAGAGAATAGTATTCTGTTGGATATCTTTTATTGTGTTGAAAATGATTGTATTAAGCGCGCGTTTGATTTTGTCGTAACGACAATTTATTTTACAATGTTCAGGCGATAGATATAACATAAATAGTGCCTATCACAAGTCGGTGATAGGCCCTTTAAATTTCGAAAAAGCAAATGGAGGATTTAAAAATTTAATAAATTTATGGCGGCATTTTTAGTTGATGCTATTTGTAGCCTAGTCTGATTTCAGTAGCTGCAGCAGTTTGCTTGTCTGAAATCCTATTACAAACTGGTGATCGGTGCTATTCACCTTTAAAAATGCGTTCGCTCGTCCGGAGTGAGCAATGCGAAGTGTTACACAAGGTAAAATTACACAAAAATATCAATCCTCATTTCAAAATCGAAGTTGTGTGACATTCACACAAATCCTATGCAAGTTACATGAGCTTGTATTCATACCCGTCTGCATCGAATTGTGCTGTTTATAACTAATGACAAAAGTTTACAGGTGGAAAATTTAATCGAACTGCTACGGTTCATATTTCAAATCAATGGACGGTGACTATCAAACAAGAATTTCTCGGCGTTGATACGGCGCAAAACTATTTGTCTGCTAATGTCTTTGTTAGCGGAACACTTCCGGTAGTAACTGACGATGTCGAAGTCAAATATTCTGACTATACTGACGAGTATCGGATAGCTTCTCCAGGTAAATTATTCTATGTCTTGTTTAATTTGCTGCTAGCTGACATCTCACAAGTACCAACTGTTTTCCGTGAACTAGAGACTGAGTTGGGCTGTTTCAGGTGTAGTGAAATCGTATTCAACTCAGAATGTTATCGTTGGACGTGAACAACATCAAGTTATCATTGACCAAGTTATTAATTTTGATCAGTGTCCTTATGCAGTCGAGGTTAGTTGGTTTGGTTTATTGACGGAAATGAAAACATACGCTTGATTTATTCTGTTTTTCATAGAGGTAGTTATTGCTTCACGAAAGATTTACTCAGCAGTGTGTTGTTTTGTATACTTTAAATAATTTTGTAACAGTTTTAAGCGGATTGTGATTGCGTGTATTCGGAGACAACTGATGTTAAACGACAGAATTTGCCGTTCTGTCAAATACTTTAATATTTTACAAGAATTCGAAGATAATCGAATTATATTTCATTATTTATTATTTTAAAATGTATGTAGCATGCAGGGTGCAACCGGAGAATTTGAAAAAATTACCGGAACCGGAAAATAAAAATACATGCCACTGAAAAATTCATTTTAAATTTTTTGCAATGTTTTTGGTGAAATAACCCTAGTTGGAGATAGGTGTTCACTGTATCTGCTCTATTTTAGATTTTCATAATCCACGGAAGCGAAATCTACCGCCGATTGGTTATTTCGGCGGTTGTCAAGGTTTACATACTATACTAATGAAATATATTTAATTTTTATCATCATTTTCAGTAAAATATCTTAATTTCCACCGACCAAAATTTAATACCGGAATTTCCAGTTGCACCCTTTCAGCATGTATGTGGGCCATAATCTTTCACTGCAATTTAGTTGAAAATCTATGTGTTGGTGTGTGTAGCCGTTTCGTTTACCAAATATTTCACAGGAATCTCGTGCAATTTTGCGATTGAAAGCTTCGCGTAATTATGTTAAATATGATGCCGAAGATAAAAATGTTCGTTTTGTCTCACAGAATTCGATCGAACCAGCACAGTCAGGTGAGTGTTTGGCTGCGATAGCTTAGATTCTGTATTTAATGGTTTTGAAGATACCTAAATAGGTGCATATTTGTGACCGTCTGCCATGTTTATGTCTATTCTGGTATTTTTGTCAAATGTGTGCAGCATCTAGCACCAGTTAGTGATAGGTCTTGTAACTTTCGAACCAGTAAACGATGGGTCTAAAATTCGGCAGATCGTTCACAGTTCACACATGGTTTGTTCTACTTCTGTGTTAATTTTGAGATCCGCTGTTACAAGAGTTTATCAGTTTGAATACCTATCGCTTACTGGTGATCGATGCTATACGCATTTAAGAACATGTGCTCTGGTTTATCAAGCAGCTTATCTGAAATTTAACATGGTTCACAGTTGTGGGTTCGAACCCCACCGAATCTGACAAAAGTTTCGGTAAGAGCACTAACTGTTATGCTACAAGAGCGCTTGAAGGTTTAGAGATAAACGTTAATTGAATAAAAATATATTTTGTAGACGTTGATAATCCGTGTCGGGAAGGTGCTCATGAATGCACAAGTGCTAATATGGCATGCGCGCCATCAGGAGCAAATTATCGTTGCTTTTGCTTAGACGGCTTTGAGCTAATACGATCGGAGTCCGATACAAATTCTCGTGGCAGTTGTGTTGGTAAGTTTTCAGAAAAATAGGAAATGCAAAGCTGTGTAACACTGGAATCCTGAGGAAAAAATACTTAAAAATATTGTAACGAAGATAAGTGTAAAAACAGTGATGGCTAGCTTAGTTTTACATTTTTCTATATAGCAATGTACTTCATTCCTGTTTCTTTTTTGACACGGTACCTGGCCAAAAAATGTTTTGAAATGCAACGTCTATAATATGTGTACACTAGGCAACTTTTGAGGAAGTGTGGTGATAGTCACTTGAACCATTTTTGCTTCGGTAGCCATCAGACTAGAACATTTTGGCTTCCGTGTGTCGGACATGGAGGCCAAAAAGCTTCCACCATACCACCACACCTGAAGTACGCATGATATCATGGAAGTTGCATAAATGGTATGCTTGAATGAAAGCTACAGTTTGCAATAGACACTACAGATTTGGATGAATGTACGCGTGGTTTACATAAGTGCGATCGTAACGCAGATTGTCGCAATACTGATGGAGACTACACATGTCATTGTCGAGAAGGCTGGCAGGGCGACGGAACTATATGTACACGTAAGCCAGTACAGTAATAAAAAACTTAAACAAATTACTATCCTAGGTGATTTGGTGAGCAAATTCACTAATATTTTTTATTTTTACTCGTATTTGAAATTGAAAAATGTTTCGCAGAATACTAATAAGTTTGCACGCTGGCAAACGGCAGTGTAGTGAAAATAAAATTCTATGCCATGCAACAAGAATACCACCTGTCGCTCTGATACATCACACTGTGGGCAAGAACTACTCGTCCGTTTTCAAATTTGCAGCATAACTGATGTACTATTGAGTGATTGTTAATTATAAAGTTACTCGTTTCTGATTTTTGTTCAATTGTACGATTGAAAGGGAATACAATATAAAAACTGAAATAAATATTTTTAGAAAGCAGTGAAGCTGCAAACCAACGGCCAACAATACAGCATGGCTCCACGCATATGACGCGTGCGCCACAGGTTGGAGATCACGTGAATTGTGAAGGCGCTGTATGCCACGATGCGGCTGAATGTCTGCTAAATCCTGATAACCGTTATGAATGTGTTTGTCGCAACGGATTTCGAGGCGATGGTCTCCGATGTGAACGTAACGTAGCGTCGCATGGTGTGTTTGTGGTGTTTGTTTTGGAGGGATGGGGTGCTTTCGATTTAGGAAGTCTAAGGGTGGTGCTATACTTGTGCGGAGCCGTAAGCGAAAAAAATTTTTGGACCAGATGGCGCTGCAAGTCAGATTTTTATCTACAAATTTGATGCGGTACGGTACAGAATTTTTTGTACAGTGTCGTACCGTGCCGGATGTCACCTGGCTATCAATAGTGTCAAATTGTACTTTGGCCGTCATCCTAAGTTTACGCCCGTATTTTTGGTATGTCGTACAATTTCGATTTTTGAAAAGTAATGCTGGTTTTGCACTTTTAGGAGAGCCTCGTGACTGTAGAAGCCACGCTGAATGCAGTAGCAGTAATGGCATGTGTGCGTTCAACGCTAAGTTGTCAAAATACAAATGTGCGTGCAGGCCCGGATTTTCAGGCGACGGAGTGACGTGCTATCCGGATTCTGGGAAGCGTAGGTCGATAAGAATTGGCTTCGAATTGAGTCAATTCTAAATTTAAATTTGAAACAGTGTCCGATCAAAATTATATGCTGGAGGTGCAAAAAGTCGACATTTCGCTTCGTTGATTTTCGGTTGATAAATGTTTTGAAGCTGCTATGAATTGTTATTCTTGTGGTGTATCGAATTTGCCTACGCCCATGCTGGCGATAGCTGCTGTACACATTTTTCAGAGTATGTTTGTTAATTTTCAGAATCATGCGATGTTGCACGGGATTGTGATCGAAATGCTGATTGTGTATTGGAGCAAACACATGCTGGACAACAACAGTATAAATGCCGATGTAAACCTGGCTTCGCTGGCAACGGATATTCATGTGCTGAATTAGATTCTCGTGAGTGTTAAAGGATGTTGAGGTGTATGCAAGTGCTTATCCAGGGAAGGTTCTAGTTTACTGGTAAATACCGCTTTGTGATAATTTCTATGAGTTGGTGACATAATAAACCACGCTTTGCTGGCATTTCGGCAGTCAATCTCGAGTTGAGGGCTTCTTTTGCGAAGGTACCGCGGGACTGAACCCGATGGATTTGCTGAGTGGTGAACTTTCTGTAGCCCCCGAAATAAAAATCCGCGGAACCTCGCTCTGCTGGCATTTCGGTAGTCTATCTCGGATAGGGCTTCTTTTGCGAAGGTGCCGCGAAGGTGAACCCAATGGATTTGCTGAGTGGTGGACTTTCTGTAGCCCCCGAAATAAAACGCAGGGGCCAAAAATTAAACATTTGAGATTTTAAGCAAATTTTTTGCATTTTAGCAGATTTTGGTTTAATGTCTTGCTTTGAAATAAGGCAAACTCACGTTTCTTGTTTTTCAGTTTTTATCAGTATACTACGGTTTAACCAGAGGAACTTTTCGAGTGCAGGGGCTGAATATGGGAGATTAAGACTGGTAGGTATATGCCCCTACTTTCACTGTTATAACAAAATGCGAGCTTCGAAATTTTTTATATCACGTAACCCCTCGCTGAGTAGTAGCAAAGT
The DNA here is from genome assembly GCA_030248215.1 of Enoplolaimus lenunculus. Lineage (NCBI taxonomy): Eukaryota > Metazoa > Nematoda > Enoplea > Enoplida > Thoracostomopsidae > Enoplolaimus > Enoplolaimus lenunculus. The sequence goes on from JASANG010003493.1 coordinate 46,821, forward strand.
TGTTTTATTCTTCGATTGTATCATGAATTGATCCAGGCTCAGGAATGAAACCTTTGTAGTATTGGATGATAGACATCTTTGATTTTTTAAACAGCGAGCGAAGTTCAATGCAATACATTGAATAATTGTCACGCGAATGCCCAATGTGTACCGAATCACGAAACACGACGATACGAGTGTGTTTGTCAAGCTGGATTCGAGGGTGATGGCTATCAGTGCCGACCTGCCGTCCCTCAAGGTTTGTGAAGTAATAGGCATGAGATTATTTTTGGCGAGTGGGGTCCAAGTACAAATTGTGAGCTGCCATAATCCAGATACTGTCGAAACTTTGTTGTATAGCGTATCGTTTCTCTAAGTGGAAAATTGTCTGAGACAAAAAGTTTAAGACTGTAATGTAAATGAAACGACAGAACAATAATTGCTCTGTGCGTGTAAGCGATGACAGGTTAAATGGCGGGGTTACACCGGTAGTTCTGTTTCGGTCAGAATTTCTGCAAAAAATTCTATTCTTGTTCAGACGAAAACTAGTTTCTGTTGGAACCCTTGTGAAAAAGGGATGTTCTTGTGTGAATGCCATTATGACCATTTTATATGTAGAACGACGTCATAACATGGCGTCTTCGCAATGAGAGGCTAGATTACGTTTAGGCATAACACAAATAAATTGTCTTATTCGTGGTTTGTTTTAGGCCAAGAATGTCGCGAACATCAAGAGTGTCACATGAATGCTCACTGTGTTCGGGATCATAGGAGTTCGCTGTACGTCTGTGAATGTCTTCCTGGTTTTCGGGGTGACGGTGTTACGTTGTGTGTTTATTCAGGTTAGTTCCTTGTTACGGCTCAAGGCTGTGAACTATCCTTCGAAGAAAACCTATTTTTACTTACCAGTTAGCGATTATGATTTAAATACGTAAACAACGGTACTGGCCCATATTTTCAAAATAATATAGCATCTAATATCACAACTTAACGATAGGTTTTCGACATATGGAACTTCTGAAATTATCTTATAATTGGCACTGAAGTTGATAAAATCAAATGCGAGAAATGTGTGGAATTTCGAACCTTGTCATTCAGTGGTTTGAAAGATAAAGGGCATATCAATAACCGATGATAGGCGCTACTCACATTTGACAATACGGGCTCTGATTTTAGACGTGCCTCAGGCATGCCGGACTCGCTAGAATCACAGTAACTAAATTGATGCGGTATATAGCGACATATCGGTAAAATATACATCGGTAACATAGGGTTCCGTTGTCGGTATTTTTGGAAGATACTGATGCCGTTGTTTTTAACTTTACTATATTTTCGGGCGAAATTAAGTTTAATATACGATTGCATATGCGTAGCAACTATGAAGGTTATGCTTACCCTTACCATGGAGCGGTTGCGAAGATGGTGCCTAATTCAGACGCATGAATAGTAGTTTTCCTACAGGGTTAATACCTTCTTGTCAGTTGTCTGGGCCTCTGTTTTTTGCGGCTATAACACATAGATGTTCAGCGAAATATGTTGGTTGAGATTTTTCATCTCGATATGAGAGACAGCCATGAAAAATTAATTGAGCGTTGAGGGCCTGGTTTACTTCTGCGAGACATGTTCAGGAGCATGTCAAGCACATTAGTTCTCAAAGCACTGCAGAAATTTTTGGTTTGCTAAGACAGACGGGTCGATGCCAGCAATCTTTGAAAGTTGAACAACGAAGAGTTACAGTTGGAGCCCAGGTACTTATGATACTCACTCGTAGGAAGGTTGAATTTTAGAGCACGAGTAAGGTTTGTGGTATGGTGTAAAAGTCAAGTCTCAATGTCGGTATCGGTGTATCGGTGTTTAAAAGCGTCTGTACAACACTTATACTTTGTAAACCCTGAGCCAAAATTTTGTACACTGCCCTGAATGTTGCAAGGTCTAATTATGAACAACTATTTCGATTACACAGTTGAAATTATTAACCATAACTCATCAAACCAAACAGATTTTGCAGGTTACCTCGGTTTAGTTTAGTACAATAAATTATATTTTATCAGATGAATGCAATCCGCGTTCACGTGATGAATGCGACGCAAATGCACGCTGTATGTTTAAAGAACAAGAACGCTCGTTCAAATGTGTCTGCGCGCCTGGATTCACTGGAGACGGAAAGCGATGTTCTCCAGAGCAAGGCAGTACGCGCCAGCAAGGCAAGCGAACTAACCAGCCTATAAGTTGCTTGATTTCCGTACGGCTTATGGGGTATCTATACCGCAGTGTTCAATTGCACATCTTGCTTTATTAAAAAGTTGATATCAGACATTGTCCTGAAAATTATAACATAACTTATAACATAACCCAGTATGTTGAACTGAACTCGCAGTGACTTTTTAGGAATAACAGATATAAGTATACTAACGAACTCAGTTAATACCAATACCCTTATAGAAACGCAATTATAACAAATAGTATTAAGCTCGCATGATTAGGTTTTACTTGTTTGCAGAGGCATTCGCTTAAATATCCGATCCGGTATTAACCATTAAGATGAACTTTGATACACGTTATACGTATATGGTGGCGAACAGTGGGAAAATAAACCAGCTATTTATTGTGTAGTATGTACAGCAAGCAAACCGTGGGAAAATATAAAGTATCATGTACAGTAATTTCTTGTAACTTTCATGTTTTTCGAACTAGGACTGCATGTATTTTCTGCTAAACAATAGTCCACGTCTTTCGGATATCTGATCTTGTATAACTTCTATTGTTGGGTATCTATGAGACTACTGTATTCTTTCATTTTTTCAGAAGGCTGTGATGTCTTACGTAACTGCCACCCATTGGCAAAATGCGAATACGATCGTTCTGCACAAAGATACGCGTGCAAATGTTCACAGGGATTTGTTGGTGACGGTTATCGGTGTCAGTCTGCTGGTAAAAAAATTTTCTTTGCGTTTTTGCAGACAGGGTTGCGTTCCAGGTACTTAGTTGGATTGTAACCAGTTAGTAAATATGCCATGAACGCAACATGAGCTTTTTAACTGAGAAACATAAACCACATTTATACCAAAACCAAAATTTTGATTGCACTATGATTCGATGTAGTTTAGTTATACAGAAGATTATCCTTCATGGTCGTAGCCAGGATTTTGGAAACTCGTGGGAAAAAATCTCAAAAGGAAATTAATCCCTAAACTCCCTTGACTGCACCTGTAATAAGTGGCATAAGTTACCGCAGCTACATTTGTTTACTTTATAAATACTAAAGGGTTTAAGTAAATTAATGTAGATTGTAGGGCACTGTAAAACATTGCGAGGTGAAAATAAACCAGATCTAATTTATCTGAAGGGTGAGTTGGACTGATAAAAGTTATCACGTTGTGTAATAACTACTTGTCGTTGTTTAGAAGCTGGATGTGATGCGACTCAAAATTGTGACGTTAATGCAGACTGTGTCTATGATCAGCGTTCAGCGAGATACGTGTGTGCTTGTAAGACTGGCTACAGCGGTGATGGGTTGACTTGCCGGCGTCCAGGTATTTTGTTTAAAAAATGAGGTTCTAGGTTGGCAAATATTTTGCATTTGATTTTTCCTACCTGCAAGCAAAGTTTGAATTCCGTAGCTGCAGCAGTATATTTGTTTACAAACGTATTACCAACTGATGATAAGCGCTGTATTTGAAAATACGGAGTTTGGTCGCGACAGCATTGCAACGTTAACCTGTTAGACCACCATTGTTGTATTTTGAGTCTAAAGAGATTGATTTACAGGTGTTGGGTGCGACGCACGGCGTGATTGCGACCGAAACGCTGACTGTGTTCCTGATCAAAGAACCGGAGAATCTGTATGCGTTTGCCGTGCTGGATACTTTGGTGATGGCATTCAATGTGACCATGACAGAGGTATACACTATGATGCACTACGATTCCATAATGTTTTCGGCTTTTACCCAAAAATCATACCAGAACTTAGATTTTTTATAAAAATTCGAACTTTTTGAAGTTCCAAGAACCCACTGCAAACGATTACTGTTTGTACAAATTTTCTGGAATTTAGCAATGTCTTACAAAGCAAAATCCTGCATAATAATGTTACTGTTTCTAAGTTAATTAAACTGATTCTGTGGTTGGATACAAAGTCTTATATTGATTTTGCTGTAATAATGATTAAACTTGCGCAAATATGACATTGCCGAACTAGCATTTAAAAACAGTCAGATAGCAGAATGGTCGTTCGACGAGAATACGACTGGTATAACATAATCATATTGTTCTTATTTCAGCTGGCAGCACTCAAGAATCGTGCGACACAGCGCAAAACTGTGATCGAAACGCAGATTGTATTTATGAGCATAACACACAACAGTACAGATGTCAGTGTCGTAGAGGATATGTAGGTGATGGATTGCGATGTATACTAAAAGGTATTACTGTAATTATTGTCGAAGTGTCGGGGTGCACGTGGATATTTGTTTCGCGTAAAAATAAAATTTGGAAGTTGTATTTTTTGTTGAATTAGTTGCCTTAATCCGGATATAAACGTTACCGTCGCCGGCATTCTGTTAGTATCCTTGGCAAGTATTTGTAATTCTTTTGAGCGATTTGGCTCCGAATTGTCGCTGAATTGAAATCACGAGAAATTTGTTTTTGCACCGGTAGTTTTTATTATAGACGGAAGCCAGCAGTCTGTGACGTGTTATCAAAGACCTGAAATGTGTCCTGCAAACGCGGAATGCGTTCCAACTCGAAGTGGAAGTCACGAATGTCGATGCAAGACAGGGTTTTACGGCGATGGACGGATATGTGAATGGCCGGACAGTAAGGGTGACACTATACCTGCGCTTGTTACCGGACGGCGCCGCAAGTTTAAAGTTTTTGTTTTCCAATTATTATCCTGTGCCTTGTGGTAATTCACGTGCGTTGCCATATGGCCGCTGGATGGCATTGAACACCAGGAATTTAGCGCCACCCATAGGCTTAAAAATTTTCTCAAATAAGTTGTAGCGAAGTGCTGATAAGGTTTTAAAGAGCAGTTAGCTTGACACGCACTTTCTGATTTTTATGCATAACACACGTAATTTGCAGTTGCTGGAATTCAGTTTGTTGTTGCTGTGTATGAATGTTCACCAAATTTTTATTGTAAATGCTTTTATTTGTACCAAAAATTATTGCTAACAGGACACGGACATACAGCGTTGCCACCAACGCGTGGACCATACGATAACCGATACCAGCCATCTGCAAGTCGCAACGGAACACTACTGTTTGCACAAGGAATGGCTGTATTCAAACGGGCGACCCTGGATGATCAGATTGGAAAACAGCTTACACTTGTACCGAGACAGATTGTAGTTGGGATTGCGTTTGATTGTACTGACTCTCAGGTTTACTGGAGCGATATTATCGGGCACGCGATACGAACTGCACATAGCGCTGATGGATCAAATATTACAGATGTTATCGTTGAAAGTAAGCATTTTGGTACTTGTTAACTTTCCGCAAAAAACTTTTACATACATAAACACTAGATTAATAAAATGGGTAAACTTAGGCTGGTAGGGCTTATGACTGGCTTGCGCTTAGACTTAGGGTTAAGCTTATGTTTTGCCCAGATTTAGACTTAACAAAAAAGCTTAGGCTTAGGTAAACAAGAAACAGGAATGTGGGTGACTTGCTTTGTTTCCAAAGTCACCCTAGTCTGGGGAGGAACAGGAAAGTGAATAAACACCGGAATTTTTGGCTTCGTTGCGTGTTTGTGCTGTTTTAAAAATGTATGAAAGCAAGAAGCTAAGGACTGAAAACGTGCTTTGGACAAAGTACCGAAAACGAATTTTAAGGATAGCATTTTGTCTTGTTTTTGTATTAATACAAGTGAGGGATGCATATTTTAACAAATGTTTAAACAATTTGTACTGTTGAACAAACGTGAATGTTTTAATATCTTATAATCTCAGGGTTTTAAAAGTAAGAGCAAGCTCGCTTATAACTCTGTATAAACGGCAAATTGCTATATATAATAACCACGATAATATGTAAATTTTCAGAAATTGTCAAACGGAAAAAGGGTAATATTATTTTTTCTGTTTGTATTTCAGACCTTGATAGTCCTGAAGGCATTGCAGTGGATTTTGCTTCACGTCTGTTGTACTGGACAGATTCAGGCAAAGATCGAATCGAAGTCGCCAGTTTAGACGGTGCTTATCGAAGAGTCATTATATCAGAGAATCTTGTTAATCCACGCGCGATTACACTAGACTTGCAACGAGGGTAATGGATGTAACTAATGTTTTTGTGACAAAAATATTTAAAGACCTGGCACCTTATAGGATAAATTATCTGAACGTCCGGTGCATTTCGCTGTAACTATTGCCTTAGGTTGCTAACAGCAGGATGAAAACGGAAGTCCAAAAACTTGAAGTCGCAGGTCAATAAATTTTTTCGGTGAAATAAAATGAGGTATTACATGAATTATGAATTTGCTATTTTTAACAGTAATTCGCCTGATATTGTCGAAAGCTTTTAGTTTCCTTCTTGAGAAATCTCGGCATTGAATAACATTTTAATAAAACGTCTTTATGACGTGTATATCGTTTTTGATATTTAGGCAAATGTACTATTCTGACTGGAATCGGGCTGGCCCGTTTATTGGACGGGCGAATATGGACGGCAGTGATGCACAACCGTTTATATCCGAAGACCTTCAGTTGCCAAACGGAATGGTTATTTTGCAACGAAGACAAGAGTTGTGCTGGGTGGATGCAGGTATCGCGAGCTCTTTATTGTGTAGTACATTGGTAGGCCAACACTATGAAGAATATATTAATTAAATTCAAACTTGTATGTACTATGTTCAGTCAGTTTTTGTTGTCTTTGTCTACACATTTCTAATGTACCCCATGTTAATTCTTCTTCATTGGAAGACTGATAAACTTAGATTCCACGTCGTGGTTTACGCAGGTGTAGTAGACACACCCTTTTAGTTTTAATGGGCCGTACTTATAACGACTAGCTCAATGAAAAAGATACATGGCTCTGTAAGTAAAAGATTTTTCTCATGGAGTTTCAGTTCGATAATGCGTCCATGAAGTAGTACCCATGTCATACTAGTTGGTCTCTCAAAGATCTCAGGTCCTGGCAATTAAGCAGCTGAGAAAAGCAGGCGTGCAGAAGTTTGGAACGAGCGACTTTCAAGTGGATGCTGAACCACAGCGCCACACATTACCTACCTTTTCTACTGGTTTTCTCGACGCTGGCTCAAGCGGCTTAGCAGTAACTTTGTTTAATTATAGGCACACATCGACTCGAATGCATTGGGTTGAGTGGTGTAAACCGGCATGTAGTTCACGCGCCGCTGAGTTATCCGTTTGGCCTTACCGTACACGACGAGTCGAGATTCTATTGGACTGACTGGGAAGAGTATGTCATATTTTTGGGACAAAATTAATATGTTTCCATTGAGGAACAAATGACGTAGAATGTGGTTGTTGTTGTTGTTGTTGTTGTTTGTTGTTGTTGTTGTTGTTGACGGTGCAAATAATAGTGGTGCTATCCAACCGTCTACGAATATTGTGCACAAAATTTTGAGAGAATGTAGAAAAATAATATCCGTTTGTTAATCACAATAGCTTGTTGTACTTGTTTTATAATGTTGTTTGTGTTTGATTTGGTTACGTATTTTTGTTTATAGCAAACACATTCATCACGTTTCGCTGTCTGGTACGGATCCTGGCTCGTTTCCTGCATCAATTGGCGGATCCGGAAAACTATATGGCATCACGGTTATTCCTGAGCAGTGTCCTTGGGGTAAATCATCATAGATTTTGGTCTGCCGTTTTATAGAAATGACCACGTAGTCTTTATTTTTTTGAAAGAATTAATTCTCGCAACATAAATCCATACTGACAGCATAATTCTTAATATGCTTCTTTAGAGAAAATAATTTTACTGCAAATCTTTACTAGACTTGAAACATATAGAGGGATATTTATTTAAATTAGATGTGTTTTTATTGCATTCTTTATTTAAACTGGTAAATTTAATGTTTTGTTTTTAGCGAGATCAACTTGTGAAGCTGATAATGGCGGCTGCCCGTACCTGTGCCTGCCTCGAGAAAACTCACATGTATGTGTGTGTCCGGACAATGTAGCTGAATGCGAAAATGGAGAACAGGAGTCTCGATAGTAGTTCTATCCTATGTTGTTTTATTAGCTATGTAATTTTGTTTTTTGTTGAGAATGGTAATTTTGTACACTTTGTGATATAAATCAGTCAAATCATTGTTAGATGTTGCTCACATAAACCAGAGTATGCAACTGGGTATATTCCGTGTACGAAACAAAATAACGATCCCGAGTTGTGTTCTATGCATACTCCACCCTAAATCCGACGGGTTAGTTGACAGTTTCAGTCCATTTTACAGTTGAACGTGAATTGGATGCGCTGGTTATATTTTAAACAGTACCTTTGTTAAGTAGCTGAAATATTGTGTTGATGAAAGTTATTAGGTTTATTCATAAAGTGTTCTAGTTTCATCGTTTATTGACATTTAATGCTATTTCTTAATATTATTTTCGAAGTTTTTGTTCGCTTGTGCCTTTATTTTTTATGTACAGGTTATTGCTTGTGGTGCTGTTGTAATATTAATTTTTATGCTTTATCCGATGCTTTATGTTGTTTATTATTAATATTGGTATTACTGCTATTCCTACGTATTATCAAATCTATATGCAACACAGTAAATTACCTTTCGCGTATATAAAGTGCATTTGTTTTAGTATTTTAACTGAAGTCGAATTTTATAAATGAAAACAAACGATATTCATCGTAGTCTCAATGTTGACTGTGCAGTGAAGGTTTAATTTGTTAAGTTCGTCTGTAATAGTCGTAAAAGCAAAATAGCACATGTCCCGTCCGAATAGATGTTTTTAACGCAATATTGCCGTTTGTTACCTACGTTGTTGTCAATCTTCGCTAGGATAGACTGGAATCAAAGTTTTACTTCACAACTGATGTTCTAAACGATATTATTAGTGATTGTAGAATGAGCTTTAAGTAATTTTAGAAAACTTCGTAAGTTTTTTACTAAAGAACTATGTTATTTTATAAGAAGCCGTATGTGAGGACTGTACCTGGCCTGTTCGTAATATTCATAGTAGCATTGATAGAGTCTTATATTATTTAGATTCACTGCCGACTTGCTTATATTCGTTTTACTTTAGATTTTCATTTTAGTAAATAAGCTTTGACTCAAGCGTTAAGGTATGTGTATTTTGAAATGAGTTTGTAAGTCTTGGACTCTGCTTATCTTAAATATTTTAATTGAATATTTTTCACTGATTTGAGACTAAACTCACTTAGAAAACGCGTTTGCAATTTACAGTTGAAAATGAAATTGAACTTAAGTATTGTCTTTGCTATCAATCCGTTGTGAAAATGTTGTTTTGTTGGATTTTCACTCTAAAATTATTTGACATAAACAGTGGTATTTTTCTGTGTAGAAGTATCAATTGTTAGAATTATGTCTTTGTCAACTACTTACATACGTATATTTGTAGTTGCGGTTCGTAGTTATTTTCGATTGATTCATTTGGTTTATAAATTTTAAAATCTGTCGTTGATTTGGAATAGTACTGCAATTTGAAAACGCGATTAAATTAGCTATTCTTTTGAATGGAAAGTTGTCTGTATACTGAATCATCGCAAATAGACATGTGCTCAAGGTACAAAGTCAAAAATCCATTCACTGTTCATTTAAAAACCCGGATTTTGTGTGATTGAAACAATTATTAGTTTGCAACAGATGTTCAAAGACCTTTGGATTGTTTGAGTTCGTTGTTTTATACTGTTTGTATATTTACTGCCTTGCCATAACGATGCCTTCGATGACAGACAATCTTGTTTTTGTTTTATTTTAAAGTGTGTATTCTTGCGTTTATAAATCTGTGTGATTTATAAAATATCGAACACACGTTTTGTTGTATGAGCGTGCAGGGTTGTCGTCTATGTTCGGGCGAAAAGGTTTGTGAGAAGTTCGTGATTTTACCTAAGCCCTGTATCCTGTATCACACCTTTTATGCAGTTCTTTCCCGATGTACGTTATTCGCTCTGATTTAGTAACGCGGCCGATAAATATTTACTAACCCTCCCAAATCCTTTTACAACACCAAAATACACCAGTAAATTACAGTTTACGCAATTCATCTGGCAACCTGATCCGGAATCCTTAGAACCGATGCCTGAATCTAGTCCAGCCACTGGCTTCACCGATACCAACATTTTTACTATTTCCCAGAGTCCGTGCAATCCTAACCCCGTTAAAAGTACACTCAATTTTACCATGCACTCTAACCCCGTTAGAGATGCACCCAAGGTTCCGACTAATCTAACACCGTTAGATTTGGCCCAATCCGTTGTAGAATAGTAAACCTAACCCCGTTAGATTTACTAGACTACGTTTTCCCCAGGTTCTCCGTTAACTACCAAGTCACTGTTTAACACATAACGCCAGTATTCTATCCTCCGGCTACCTCCTGTTCGTCTCGACCTAATTTGCGTACAGACCGACACCCACAATTGTTTGCCCGCCGATGCTTGCTTAGGTCTAGAGCCACCCATCCTGTACAGTCTCCCTACAACAACAACAACAATGACACCTTTAGACACATATTAAAGCACCATATTGGTGCTGACATAGCCTAGCTATGTCCTTGACCGCAACTAGAGCCATGCCTATTACACAACATTATTCAATGGCCTCGCAGGGCCCAGGTAAGTTTACATTGCGGACGCAACCGCCATAACATAGTTTTACCAATTTTTACGCCGTGTAGGAACGCCTAAGCCTAACTTAAGTTTTAAGAGAGACTAGGTGCAGCCAGGGACTCCCTTAAGGTGTGGTTTTGATTTAGGGTTTTATTTTGTATTTTAGTTTTTAGTTTTAAAATAGGTTTAAGTGCGGTCGAGCCACCTACAACGTTGAGTAAGTTCCTTAGAAAACTTATTTATAACTATAAATTCGGTGAACAAGTTTATCTAAAAAAATCAAGTTTTCCCTGGCGTAATATAACCTCAGCCCGAAATTCAACAAATTTTGCCGGAACCGGACGTGAAGCAAAGGTAGATAAACGTTTAATCTTCTCATTTTTACAATTAGGCGTCAAATATTTTTCAAACTTGCTTTTTCAAGGCGCAATTTTTACATATTGCGGGTGGCGGCCCACAAGAAAAGAGTGTACTCATGAGATGTAGACAAGGCGACCAATGTATAGAACAGGGCCGTAACAGTATCTGGCATTAGCATATAAGCTAAGCGTAACGCTGAGCTTAAGCGCAAGAATGAGTACGCCTAAGTAAGCCTAAGCAAAAATTTATCAAGTCAATTCTACTCGATTGCAATCCCGCAGAAAAAAGTTCCATCCCTGGTCTTTGCATGGGCCAGAACAACTGAGGTACAAAGTTTCGAATGTTCAAGAGATTAATACTATCCAAGCGTAAGCTTGTTGTTAACAAATAAAAACGTTGCAATGTTTACACAAATGTTTAAAACATTTGCGCGTGAAGTACGAATATTGAGTTCTATCAGTTTAAAACAAAGTGCATTGCGGCTTACAAAATAGCGTACACCACTTAAGTATGCGCACTGGCAATTGCAACAGAGTGCGAAATGTATTCGTTTCAAACATTTAATTGTGCATAAAGCAAAAATATTGTAGTTTTGAAACACAGCTTAAAATTGAAGTGAATTTAAAATTTTGCTGTCTATAACTTTTGAAGTGCAATTTGCTTACGATCCTGTTTTGGGTCAATGTATAGAATAGGGCGGTAACAGTAATATTAGCATATTATTAAGCCTAAGCCTAATCGTAGGGATGACATTAAAGCCTGCGCCTAAGCCTAAGCGTAAGAATGACCTTATACCAAAGTCTAAGGCTTAGCCTGAGCCAAAACGTAAAGGTGATCTTATACCCAAGCCGGCCAATGTGAAAAACCGGGGTGGAACAGTATTATAAGTATACTAAGCGTAAGCCTAAGCATAAGGGTAAGAATGAGCATATTCCAAAGCCTAAGCCAAGCAAAAAAATTAGTCTAAAGCTTATATAGTCTTTTGTAGTCCCACAGAAAAACGTTCCGCCCCTGATCTTTACACAGACCCATAAGCCTAAGTCTAAAGCCTAAGCAAAAAATTAGTTTAAAGGCTAAGCTTACTCCATTGCAGTTCCACAGGAAAACGTTCTAGGCTTCCGAAAGCAAGATTTTTACTCTATGTTCCAATGTTTTATTCGGGTACAATCGAGCATCCTTGACGGTATCTACTGAAATGTTGGCCAGTGTTTACTGTGACAAGTGAATAGTTGTATAAACGCATGTTCCTATGTCTAAACCTAAACCTCAGTGTAAGGATGGCCTACAACTAAGTGTGAGCGTCATTCCATAAACCAAAAAATGAAAAAATTGTCTAAAAAACTGGAGCTTACTCTATTGGAGACCTGCGGAAAAACGGTATACCCCGTCAAGGTATGGGCCAAAATGTTGATAGCGTACCTGTTTCTAGGACAGCATTTTGGCAAATTTAAACGCCGCAGCTATGATACACGTTTTAATTAATTTCTGTTATGTGAAATTGATTAATATATTAATATTATAATGGAATTGCATCAAAATTGCAACTATTTTTTGCATGCATGCAATCCATATGTTAGTCAAAATATGTGCGTTGTGCAACGCATAGAAAGTGTCGTGTGTTTGAAGGTCGTGCGTACGCTCAGTGCAGTTTCCGTTCATAGTCGCTCTACTGTACATTTATGTTCAATTGTTGCAAACCGATATATAAAAATTTGCAGAAATTGCACATTTTTATTGTTGAATTTTAACGTCCGTTGATACTTTAGTAGAGGAAGTTGGCGATAACAGCGTTTATCTTTTTATTTGGCTCGATATTTTACTATTTTATAGTCGGTGATCGCCAAGAGTGAAAGCTAAAAGAGATAAAGGGTAAATGTTAATTATGTTAATACTTGGAATGATTTCAATTGCATCGTCCAGTGACGGGTGCATTAACGCTGCGGAGAATACTAGCGGTTTTCTGGATAGCGACGTTGTTGATTGGCAGAATTGTTGATATACAATCATTCGATTTCAGCGATTTAAACGCCAAGGGCCATGACCAGATTGACGCCACCCGCAAAACCATGAAAATGTCCCCTTGACGACGGTTTGACGGTTTGCATGTCGCCATGACGCCCAACTTTAATATTAAAGTTGTAGCGTAACGAATAGCAGCCGGTGGGGCACGCGTCGCCGCATTCCAGTTCTGCACCGATGGTACACTGTAAAAAATGGGGAGTCAAATTGACGGCCTCGGAAACAGGCTTTTCGTGACTACACAAACTGAGTCAAATTTGACTCCGCCAGAGTCAACAGTGAATCGAATTTGACTCTGGCGGAGTCAAATTTGACTCAGTTTGTGTAGTCAGGAAAAGCCTATTTCCGAGAGAGTCAATTTGATTCCCGATTTTTTACAGTGTACCGCGAAGCAAATTATCAGTACGAAAATAAAATTCAATTTAAATATAGGCTGTTTGGCCGCCTCGCTACCATTAACCAAGGGTTTGGAAGATGCGTCGCCCAGCACTGTAATACCTATGCTGCGAGCTTTTGCTCACGTTCATTAGTGAAACGTTTACTGTAAATTCTAGTGAATTGATTTCAATAATTCAGAATGAGTTGAATCTTTGACTCTGGATTAGGCGTTTCAGAACTAGGATTTCTAAATTGATTGCGCTCATTCTGAGAGTTAATTAATCAATTCACCAGGAATTATAACAGCTCAAGTGAGTTTAATGTAATGTTTACTGTGTGATCAACTCAGAAATATCTAAAAATGGCTAAACAATTCTTTGAATGTTGATTAATCAACTCACTGGAATTCGTAGTCTTTGGAATGAACAGCAGCGGTTGTTAAGGTATGTGTACTTACACACATCCCATAACTTTTGGATCGACTAGCGCTATTCTAAATTGCATTGCAACGCTTTATGCATTTCTAATTCGCCAAATGTAATAAATTGCTCACATTATTTATTTACTCATGTTTTGGCTCACGCACTTCAAGGAAAATTGCAATATACAACGTTGCATTACATTGCGTTGAATTGAACATATCCGTACGATTGTTACCATGGTGCTAGGTGCTACACACATTTTAAGACTTCGAATTACGGTTGACTTCATAGATAAAACGGAAGTAATTTGTTGCACTTTATATTTTGTATGATTTTTCAAACAGAATGTGAACTCTTCAAAAATATATACGCGTACGTGGTTGGTGTCGTTTAAGGGTCACTTAATTTTGACTTATTTACTCTTTTTTTGCCCATCGTCTCGTCTTAGAAAAATATATTGATGGTAGGGCGAAACAAGTGTCCATTGTACTTGCTGTTTTGAGTAGATTTTATGAAATTTTCAAATATACAATTAATTTGTTGTTGGTTTTTTAAGTAGTTTCTTTTGATTTTTTTACGGTAAGATATGTCATAATTTTAGCGGACGACGTAGATATTGCGAGAGCTATAGTTGGTCAAATTAGTGTTTACGATTAGCTAAGAGGTGTTATGACTCGGCGGTTGCTGGTGATTGCCATATAAATCCGGTCTGAAAAGAATGAAAAGATAATTGTTACTCGAAGCAATTTTTCTTTCGCACATGTTGCTAAAGTTAGCAATTTCTAACGCTATCCCTTTTCCAAGTTATATACCGCCAGGGTTAAAGGTTAAGGTGCCTGAGCAAACAATAACCTAATTAAGGTAGTTTCTCTGTAATATTAAGTGTGGATTTGTTTTTGCATTTTTATTTTTCTTTAATACTTTAAAAACATTGAAACGATACTCGTATAACTTTTTCTCAAATTTTCAGGGTAAAACCCTTTTTCGGCCTTACCCAAACGCTGGTATGGGGGTGACTTCTCCGACGCAGTTTTGCCCCGCTTAGCGCATTGATTATGGGTTTAGGTTATTTTCAGTACCATGTAAATTTTAATGTTTCAACCGACATGGTTATAAAATTCAGTCGAAGGGTACAATTTAAATAATTAAAATGTAAATTTTGACGCACTGAAATGAACGCTGACGAACCATCGAGGCTGCAGGCTAAACGTAACGTATCGTTATGTTCAGCAGTGATTTCAACCTTACTTTTGATCTGTTGCGACCCGGCATCGTCTTGGTTGTCGCGGAAACAGAAACCTTTTGCTTATTACAATGCAGGTATGTTGAATAACGTTAAACTGTCAAAAATATAAAGATTCATCCATCTAAAGCTATGCCACTAACACTACCGTCTGGATAATGTTAATGGCGCAGCCGGGGGAGGGTGAGAATTGGGTGTCAAACCCCTTTGTGATATTTGTGTAAAGTATTAATGAACTTTTTCAGTTGGCGACACATGAAACTTCGTTCGATATATTTATGCAACGTCATCCTTTACAGAAAGCCCTGCTTTTAGACGTTGGATTGTAGTTTAGCAAATCGGAAGAGTTTTTGAAAAATATTTCAAAGAGAAAATACAAAATGTTTCATATTTGCAATTTCAGAAAATGAAGGCATACGATTTGGCGACGTGAGCGACGCTAATCATTTTAAGCTTCTTCAAACGAACGGGAATTCAATTCTGATTGGAGCAAGGTATCCCCTTTGCAAATTGGCATTCCATTAAAGTGTCCGTTGCGGATATACAAATTACTCAGGGGGGAAGCGATGTATAATGTTGAACAAAGCTCACTTGCTATGTGAGCAAGAAACCAAACGCAATTTTACGACTGAATGTTAATAAACAAAATTTTGGTTTTAATTCCTGATAGGAAATGAGGCCAATGTAAAGAGCAGGGGCGGAACAGTATTATAAGCAAATTCCTAAGCGTAAGCCTAAGCCTAAGCCTAAGCGTAAGAATGAGCACATTCCTAAGCCTAAGCCTAAGCATAAGCCAAGCAAAAAAATTTGTCTAAAGCTTAAGTTTTATATTCTATTCTAGTCGCACAGAAAAGCGTTCCGTCCCTGATGTTTACATGGGCCGGAAACGGTATGGATTTCAACTGCATCCGCCAGTGTTCACTGCTAATAACTGCTGGATTATGTCCTCAGCGATTGGGGCAAATTGTTTGGTTTAGAACTGTTTTTCCATTGCAACTCAGCTACACTATTTGACAAAGGGATATTTCAAAATAAGACCATTTTTACTCAAAACACCGGCTTTTAAGATAACCAAAATAGACTTTCTTACAGCATCAGGGTGCCGCTATAGTTTTGATGACATTCTGTGCCGTACGTAACTGTCGCGTGCCTTCCGTCGCCATACCACACCGCACGTTTACTGCCGTATGGCAAGCATATTGATTTGTAAACAAAAATTTTTTGACGTGGGGCGCAATCCGGCGCCAACATTACAGATGCTGGAAAAGTATTTCAGCGTTCGCCTTGCTTGAATTTGTGCGAGAAACCGTTTAAAAGACAGTGCTAAGTTGCCGTCTAAAAACGCCAGATTGATGTGCCACAAAACATGTTTATATTTCAGAAATGCAGTATACAACCTGTCAGCGGCGGATCTTAAGATTCAAACGGTATGTTAATGCCCATCGAGGGCTTGGTCACGAGAATGGCCGGCCAATGTTTCTTTAACGGGCGTAACAGTAGATTAAGCGTATTCCTAAGCCTAAGCCTAAGGAAAAAATATAATCAAGAATCTAAACTTACTCTTTTATGGACCGACCAGAAACCTGGACGCCCTAGCCGAATGGCCGCAGTAGATCTCTCAGAAAAGTTGTTAGAAGCTGAAGCTTAACTGGTATTATATAAAGAATAACAGTTGTCTTTTGAAATTAATTGAAGAAATCTTGATGCAAAATTTATTTTATTACTCTTGTATTTGTTATTTTTTCAGTCAATTATTTGGCCATCGTCTGAAAAAGATCGAATTCAATGTGAAATGAAGGGCAAAACACTGGTGAGTTCAAGTAGTTAGTACCAGTCGTAGTGGAACTAGATGTATTGAGCGAAGCTCGAACACACGTAAGCAATTAAGCTAAGTTGCAAATTAGTTATTAGATAACTATTCATTTATCTTTTTTGGAAGTTTTTAAACAATTTATTTAGATTCCTCGCACCCAAAAACCGTTCAGTAACGCTAATAATTAGTGAAATATTTAAAAAGCCCTAATTTAGGCTTATCAATTAAGCTAATATGCAAATTAGCTATTAGCTAACTGTTGAATTATCGGTTTTGAAGTTTTGTAGAACAATTTATTCAGATTCCTCCATCCAAAAATTCTTTATTGCCGAATTTAGATTGCATGTAACCATAATGATTTGTGAAATAATGTAAAAAAGCTAAAATTTTGAAACCCCAATGCGGGGTTAATAGCCCAGGATAATTGATTTTAAAACAAAAAGTTTAATCTGTTCGCCGGTACCTCAGTTTCTTTTCGGACGGACAAATGGACAGACGTACGGACGGACGCACGGACATCCACCTTTCGATACCCAACTATGAAACATAAAACGCATCGCCAAACTCCGAGCTACGCTCAATAGTAAATCTAAGATTATGCAATTTACATTATTAACAGTGATATGAAATCTACCATGCCGCAGGGCTGCCAATGTTACTTTTTAGGGCCTTAACTATGGATTAAGCGCATTTCTAAGCCTAAGCCTAGCGTTGAAAACCGTTTAAACCTAAACCTAACTTAAGCTTAAATTGAAGTAAGAAATATAGTCTAAAATCTAAGTCTACTACTCTGCAATCTCGCCAGAAAACGGGACGGCCCAAAGACTAACATGGGTCGTATTGACGATGATTTGTTTTCTACTGAAATCTTATTACCGGATACCGGTTGATGGGAGGTTCATTTTGAACGATGGTACCCTCTTTTAATACATTGCTGTCACGAGCGCATAATATTGTGTACGCAATGCACATGTAAATATTGGTGAAATACTTATCAGCCAGGTCGCTCCCTGCATAAGCAAATCTAAATCCTGTTTAACAACATTTTAGTTTATTAGGGTCGGTTTGTTTACAAAATTGTTCCCTGGAAAATTCAATTTCTATTCATTGCTATTTTTTTAAATATTCCAGGTCGAATGCCAGAACTACATTAGAATTTTGGCTTTGGACGCAAAGGTTGGCAGTGTATTAGTCTGCGGAACGAACGCATTCGCACCAAAATGTCGAAGATATATTCTCACGGTATGTTACTTAAGAAACTTTTTAAAGCTTCATATTGCTTTAAATATTTTTTATATCATATCCACGTTATTATATATTTATATTTATAGTAGAGATGGCACGGAGCCTGATACCGGTCACGATGCCGCTGTATTGTCTGAAAATTTGAAAAATCACAACAAATTACTGTACATGGCATTTCTTATTTTTTCACGGTTTGCTGTACACACTACACAATACATCGATTGTTTTTCCCACTGTTAGCCGCCATATACTTATTACGTATATCGTAACTCGTGTTTATAGTTATCTTTACATGTTGCAACTTGGCTCCGGTGGGTTGCTGTCCTGACCCTGGGACAATTCTTATTTATAGGTGTATGATTTATAGCGTTTATTTTATGTCCAGTCCCTATGTATATTTTGAAAATGTTTTGTGGTATGTTGTTAGGATCGGTCTTTAAACGAGCTTATAGCTTAAACGTACGTTTTCGGAACAATTTAATTCAAGAATTCGACAAGCATAGAAACTTTAATCAGGCTCTGTTATATATCATCATGATATTTTCACTGGTGAAGTATAATATTTATTATAATTAATTACGCCGGGTCTTTACCGATAGGTGGGACGATGGGGCTGAGCCCAAGCTCCACTTGTCTCATTTTCTTGATAACTTTTAGCCCGACTTGTATATCACGCCAAATTCCCGGTAATGCCTTGTATGTCTTTTTTGCCTTGAGCTGGCGACGTAAAAATTCGGTTTATGTGATTTCAGGACGGTCACTATACAATGATGCAAGAATTTGACGGGGCTGGCCTTGTACCGTATGACCCGGAGTATAATTCAACGTCTGTTTATGTTTCGGCAACCGAAGAACTGTTTACTGGAACAGTTGCAGATTTTGCTGGCGTTGATTCCTTGATTTATCGCAAACAACTCGGAAGTAATCGGCAAGGACTGCGAACCGGGCAAAATGATCGCATTTCATTGAACGGTGGGTGATAGTTTGAAGGGGTTACAAATTCAGCAGGGGTCGAGGGATCAGCGTTTGCCACCATCCGGATATTTTTGCCTTTAGCCAAAACATTCACAATATTAATTTTTTTCGATGTCCGGCAAGCAATTTATGGGGTTTTGTAGCGTTCGCTAGCATTTACCAACATTTGCATGATGCCTAAAAATTGTTTTGAACTCTAAAACTGATGTTTTTTCGAACTTTAGTCCTTCCAGAAAAAACGGTATATATGTCGCAGACCAATCTGCTTTTCAGGCCAATTACTTATTGGTGCGCCAATCTGCTATTTCCTGTAATAGCAGTTTGGATTTGGACTAGGCTAAACTGCTTTTGAACTTATAGACCAATCAGATTTGATTATTTGAACAAACGCATCACCGTAAATCAATCAGCGTTTGTTTTACGTCACTGTTGTTTTGCTAAATTTCACAATTGCTATTTAACTTAGGACAACCTGCTATTTGTTCATAATCGTAGATTAGCCTTGGCGAATTGGTAATGCCCATGTATAGTGGACTACCCTACGATATATAGAACAAAACAGCACCAATAGTAGTGTAATGGTATGTTTACTCTGCTAAATAGTGATCTAAATATAAATGTAATGTAACTTGCAAACCATTATATATGAATAATGAATATAACTTACAATTTTATTATAAATTATGACAAATCGAACAAGAGTTTATATGTGAATGACGGAATAAAACTAAAATCAATAATAAAACTGTTTTCTACCTGCTTTTCAGAGCCACAGTTTATCCATTCATTCGCCGACCGCAACCACATATATTTTTGGTTCAGAGAGCACAATTTGTCACCAACAGACGATCGTAGAGCACCTCAATGTCATCTGAGCACTAACCGAAACCAGTTGAGTTCTCGAGTTGCTCGAGTTTGTCGAAATGAATCTGTTGGAAGGCACAGTTCTGTTACTCGCGACCAATGGACAACGTTCTTGAAAGCGACACTCAATTGTTCACTGCCTGGAGATTATCCGTTTTCGTTTGATCAACTGGGTAACAGGGTTACGATGTTTTATAAAGATGAAAATGTGGACGACCTCCGGCCATTCAACACCACCCCATCATACAACAGTTATAAAACAAATTAACAGTTTTTGAGCTATTTTTAAGTTATATTTCAGTATGTTTATATATATTTATCAGGGTGCAACCGGAATTACAATTTACCGGAACCGGAACCGGAACCGGAATTTGAAAATTTTACCGGAACCGGAACCGGAAAATGAAAAATGCATTTCACCAAAAATTTCATTTTAATCTTATTTTTTGCTCTATTATTTGTGACATAACCTTAGTCGAACATAGGTATTTATTTTATTTGTTGTATTTTAGATTTAGTGGCTTTCAAAAGAGATTCTTAAAAATTAGCAAAGTTAAGAAAACGGCCAAATTATAATACCAGAATTTTTAAATCCGGTAAAAATTTACCGGAACCGGAACCGGAACCGGAAGGTGAAAAAATGCCGGAACCGGAATTCCGGTTGCACCCTGATATTTATGTTTATATATATTTATATATAAATATATATATACATATATATACATATATATGTATATATGTATATATATGTATATATATGTATATATATGTATATATATGTCAGGGTGCAACCGGAATTACAATTTACCGGAACCGGAATTTGAAAATTTCACCGGAACCGGAACCGGAACCGGAAAGTGAAAAATGCATTTCACCAAAATTTCATTTTAATCTCATTTTTTGCTCTATTATTTGTGAAATATTTTATCTTCTAGCGATTTTTACTTATTCACTAAAGTATTAAACTCAGTTAACAAGAAGTGAATTTTGACTAGAAAAATTCGATGAACGGATAAAGTTTTAATAGTCAATCTGTGAATATTGAAAGGAACGTAAGTGCTACACATGCAGCACAATGTTTAGTCAATCAGATGGATGTAATATTGAAGGCCGCAAAGTATAATTTGAGCAAATTCTAAAAGAGAATGTAAAAGTTTTATGTTTCACAAACATTCCGTGAAAAAATTATTTGAAAAAATTATTTGAATTATTACCGATATTTTCAGAAGCTGTATCCGATATTATGACCGATGATTACGGAAGAGAGCTGGTTTACGCAGCGTTCAGCACTCCATACTCTTCGCTGGATGCGTCCGCGGTTTGCGTTTTTGATATGAGAACGCTTCGGTCAAATTTCGACGATGGTCCCTTTGCTGAGCCGTATTTGAGACCAAACGAGAATCGAGAGTTTTTCAATCGGATAACATATGCTTATAAAAGGCCTGGGACGGTAAGTTTTTGCGTTGAGTTATTTAACCTCACAAGAAATAACTACGAATTTGAACAATTCTGCTTTTTATATATCTTCAAAATCTTAAATATACTGAAAATTACTATTTTACATTTCAGTAAAAAAGCGTTTTAAGATATATTTTTCGTAATTTTGAAATTTGCTAAAATTTATTAATGGGCCTTAATTTTTGGGTTTTAGTATATAATGGTATAATTTGAATGTTTTCAGTGCACGACAGACAATAAATTGTTAACAGAAGATGCAGTCCGATTCGCAGTTCAATATCCGTTAATGCTCAACAGCGTTCCAAATCATTTCAGCGAACCAATTATATCATTGGAAGGCAAAAAGTGTGCTTGTTGTCAAAGTCTTAAGACTTATATTACTGCAATATTGTTATATTTTGAAAATGAAATTCGTATTATATATATACATTTATACACATTATTATATATAAATAGATAGATAGATAGATAGATATTGGTCCGATTTTATACAACCAGACCGCCGTTTTATATTAAGTATATATGTTTTGGCTTCCAAATGTTGACTCGTGTAAAGATCGGGAGCGGAACGTTTCTATGAGACTGCAATAAAGTAAGCTGAATTTTTAGACTAGTTTTTATGGTCTAGGCTTAGGCTTAAAAATATGCTCATTCTTACGCTTAGGTTTAGGCTTAGGCTTTGGCTTAGGCTTAAGAATATGCTTATAATACTGTTCTACCGCTGTTCTTTACATTGGCCCAAATGTTTAAGACATATGCCGTTTTGCTATAATGTCAGCCACGTGTTTACCTTATTTGGAAACCTATTACTCTACTGAATTTCATCCAGAACAACAGTGAGCGTAATATTTTATAAGCCATAAAGTGTCTTAGTTGCCTATGTTTGTTTGCAAACTTATCGCTAAACTCGCGAAATAAAACACAACCAATATTGAAGTATTGATTGCTATTTCTAGGAACACATTTTCTACGATCTATGTTGATCAAATCACTGGAGTTGATGGAAGAAATTATGATGTTATATTCATTGGAACAGGTACAATTTACCTCATTTTATGCTGTTATATTTTACTCCCTTTGTCGGATTTAAAACAGTTGGTCTTAATGAAATATAACGATATTTGTTGTGTTTGGGATACGGAAAACAGGTTTAAAACCGGAAATTGCCCGGAACAGGAATGGAATTATTTCAGGGCGTTCTGTATATACTGGTTGATTTATACGCAGTTTCTTGGTTTGCATCTTATATTTAAAGTCCAATGTTTCGTACAGGGGCGTACCAGTAGTATTTGCATATTCCTAAGCGTAAGCCAAAGTCAAAGCCTAACCCTAAGCCTTAGCCTAAAACGTGAAAGTGAGCTTATACATAAGGCCTAAGCGTAATGCTAAGCAAAAAATAATCTAAAGCTTAAGCTTACTCTATTACAGTCCCAATGAAAAAGGTTCCGCACCTGATCTTTACATGTGTTGATTTTATCAACTGAAATCGTGAAGACATAGTTTTCACTGTGTTTGACACACGGGAGACATGGAGTTAAATGTATATGTAAAGATTTGGTTTAGTGGTCAGCGTCAGGAACTTTTAAACCTTTTCACTATAACTGACAATCAGGACGTATTCCATTCGTTTCAAAACGCACCTGTTTAGGATTCTGAAAAAAATTTTATTTAACCAAATTTGCTTAAATATTTTTCAGTATTTGGTGAGATTCACAAAATGGTTCGCATTCCATCTCACCATTACTTTCCTGCATCGTACAACTCCGCTTCAACACACTTCCTTGAAACAATGAGAATTTTCCCACGCTTGGCAACTGTCAATGTAGGCAACCACAAATTTTCCCACGCTATCAGAAATATAGCAGTGTCTAGACGTGATGGCACCAGCCACATGCGTGAGAACACATCATTGCCTCAATTAATAGTGACCAGCGACCATACCGTTGTCGCCTTACCTTTAGCTCGGTGTAAAGTTGACATAAAAGGTACCGAAAGTGAACGATGTGCAAATTGCGTTGCCCTACAAGATCCGTATTGCGCTTGGGATTTGAGGACCAGCACGTGTACAGAAAAACGTTGGAAGTGAGCCAATAGCTTCATGCCAATTTTATTGCAAATGTAGAAATGTTCTAATTTCATGCATCATGTGAGCCAGGGGCTCAACTCTCTACCGGAAAAAATTTTGACCCTCTAGAAAAATTTCAGACTTGCTTGCAAATCATCGCAAACCCTTGCATGCCGATTCTAAAAAATATTGCAGCCATCCGCTAGTAAGGTGAGCTACCTACGGGCTTGGTATCATAACCGAAAATTCGTAATTTTATATAAGTAGGAAATTGCGTGGAGCGTAACAGTTGAAGGTAAAATTGATTGCTGCCGACCGTTGGGGTGAAACTAACCGTTGGGTGAAACTAACCGTTGGGGTGAAACCAACCGTTGGGTGAAACTAACCGTTGGGGTGAAACTAACCGTTGGGTGAAACTAACCGTTGGGGTGAAACCAACCGTTGGGGTGAAACCAACCGTTGGGGTGAAACCAAGCGTTGGGGTGAAACCAAGCGTTGGGGTGAAACCAACCGTTGGGGTGAAACCAACCGTTGGAGTGAAACCAACCGTTGGGATGAAACCAAGCGTTGGCGTGAAACCAACCGTTGGGGTGAAACCAACCGTTGGGGTGAAACCAACCGTTGCGGTGAAATCAACCGTTGGGGTGAAACCAAGCGTTGGGGTGAAACCAACCGTTGGGGTGAAACCAACCGTTGGGTGAAACCAACCGTTGGGGTGAAATCAACCGTTAGGGTGAAACCAACCGTTGGAGTGAAACCAACCGTTAGGGTGAAACCAACCGTTGGGGTGAAACCAACCGTTGGGGTGAAACCAAGCGTTGGGGTGAAACCAAGCGTTGGGGTGAAACCAACCGTTGGGGTGAAACCAACCGTTGGAGTGAAACCAACCGTTGGGATGAAACCAAGCGTTGGCGTGAAACCAACCGTTGGGGTGAAACCAACCGTTGGGGTGAAACCAACCGTTGCGGTGAAATCAACCGTTGGGGTGAAACCAAGCGTTGGGGTGAAACCAACCGTTAGGGTGAAACCAAGCGTTGGGGTGAAACCAACCGTTGGGGTGAAACCAACCGTTGGGTGAAACCAACCGTTGGGGTGAAATCAACCGTTGGGGTTAAACCAACCGTTGGGATGAACCCGACCGTAAAGCCCTATAAAGTGTACCTATAGAGTTATAATCGTACAAAATTACTTAGCTAACGGGTAAAAAGTGCTGAACCAAAATGGAAAATTTCGTGCACTTTCTGTAAGGAGTTTTTTGACCGTAACTACTGAAGGCCACGCTTGTATGGCAAATCCTTTGGCACAGATATTGCCGACAGACCAGGATACCAGTGTAAAAAATTTAAACGAAATAGGTCTGAATTACTTGAGTACCAACATGCAAACTAAACTGAAAATACGCACTTGAGAAGCGCGAACCATATATATGAACACTATCGTGTTCATATGATTTGAAATTCTGCTTAATGTTCAAAGAAAACTCCTAATTTTTCAATTTTTGTTCCCGTAAAACACAAAACATTATCCTTAAAAACCAATTTGTTTCGTTTTTGTACAAGCGAACGGAACCAAAATTGAAAAATTAGGGGCTTTTTAAAACATTACGTAGCACATTTCAAATTTTCAAACCAGTAACTGTTGCGCTATATTTGTCGTCCGGCGCCGTCCGTCAACGTCCGTCAAAATACGCTATCGTGCGGGAGCGATTCACGCACGACACCGTACGGTGATGGCAAGCAACGGACGGAGCTGGACGGTAACGGACGTCATCAAAAGTATAGCGCCGCCCTAATTGATTGCGTTTGTAAACAATATTTTTTCAGCATCATTATTTATGTCTCGGTAGGTACGCGTTAATTTTTCGACTTAAAGTGGTACTGTTTCTTTTTGCACTTTAGGGCGGCGCTATATTTTTTAAATGTCATCCGACGCCGTCCGTCGCCGTCCGTTACCATGCGGTATCGTAGACGTATTGTTTACGTACGATACGGCACGGTGTCGAACGATGACGGACGCCGGCGGACTCTGCCGCACAAGCGCCACCCTAATTGATTACGCGTTAATTTTTCGCCTTAAAATGGTACTGTTTCTTTTTGCATTTTAGGGCGGCGACTATATTTTTTAAATGCCACCCGCCGCCTTCCGCCCAGCCGTCCGTTACCATGCGGTATCGTAGACGTATTGTTTACGTACGATACGGCACGGTGTCGAACGATGACGGACGCCGGCGGACTCTGCCGCACAAGCGCCACCCTAACTGTACATATCAATGAAAAGAGTATATTTGAACTGGACGCTTCGTTCGTTAGCATCCTCGTTCGAAAATATGTACCAGTCTCACTATTACATTAAAAGGTAACCCTTGTCAAACGAACCATTATATTGCAGCGTTTGGTTGACTGATCGTTTTGTGCAAAATATTTCAACGGGGCGTTCAAATAAGTGTGGTTAGTTTTAATCAAAATGTATCTAAAAACGGTGTAATTTTTAAAATACATATGTTTATTTTCGTTTATTTTTTATTATTCTTTTTTTTTGTTTCAACAATTTATATTTACATACTGTACATTGTTGCAAACTTCTGCAATAATCAAAATGTATCTAAAAACGGTGTAATTTTTAAAATACATATGTTTATTTTCGTTTATTTTTTATTATTCGTTTTTTGTTTTTTGTTTCAACAATTTATATTTACATACTGTACATTGTTGCAAACTTCTGCAATGAAATTGATAATTTTGTTTTGTCAGGAAACACAACTGATTGCAACTGTGATTCTGAAGTTATCAGAGATGTTTAGTTTTTTTATGTACCTGTACGAAACTATATATACAAAAGATAACATTGAGCTTATTCTTGCAAGCTTTCTATATACTTGAAACATAAGAATTTCGCGGCTGAGCCGGCATTTTTGGTTCGAAACTTACCTTTTTGCTTGTTTCAAGGACTGTTTCATGAAGCGAACATGAGTGGAAGATATTCATCAGAAGGTAAAGGAACTTGGTGTTATAATGCGTGTATGAACACATTGTATATATTTACTTGTCATAGTACAGCAAACCAAGACTGAAATCGGCCCAAGTCAAGTTATTTTAAGTCAGAACAGCCAAGCGGTATACACTGTAAATTCCCAATGAGTTGATTAATCAGCTTACAGAGAGCATTAGGTATTATTAACAAAATAATTGTCTTACACTGTAAATTCCAGTGAGTTGATTAATTAACTCAGATGGGAAGTTACTTATTTCGGAGTTGATAACAGTAAACTTTAACTCATACTGAGTTGACTTGATCTTCACTGTGAGTTGAGTTGACTCCGGGAGAGTTGATTAATCAAATCACAATGAGGTGAATCAACTCTGAATTATGAGTTCTGATAGTCCTAACTCAGACTGAGTGATTCAACTCTTTCTGAGTTAAAACCAGCTCACTCTAATTCACAGTGTATATTCAAGAAATATTGCCTGAAATTTAAGGCAATTATGTCTTAATACGGACTCCAGACATATAATGTTTTGAATTCCAGACTTTTTTCTTAAATTTTTCAGAAATATGGATTTGAAATTTTTCAGACTTAAAAGTCTGTAATTTAGGACTTTGTTTGATGAATGATTAACACAAATATTTGTGAAATATAAGACAAATATTTTTGAAATGTGACAAATTTGGCTGAAATACAAGACAAAGATTTTCCAGGAAAACTACTAAATACCAGACATTTACGTTTTGAAATTTTCAAAAAGTAGGAGTCTTAAAATCATAAGACAATTTATTTTGTATGCACTGGTCGTTTCTGAGTTATTAAAATAACAGTAAATATTAACTCACTCTAGGAATTTACAGTTTAATGTCTTCAATAGTTAACAGTCTGGCATCAGAAAGACTACTGCACTATGTTTTGATAGAAATGTGCATATAAACGTTTAGTTTACGTCTTGATTTCGTTTGTACTCGAAACCAAATCAGCTCACCCATGAAAATAGTTAAGACACAGGTTGCTCTATATGTCGCTGTCACCCCACGTTGCCCCATCAGTTGATGGTCACCAAGGTATAAGCTTCTTTCATTCCGAAAAATTTGGACGAACGAGAGGGGCATCTTCATACTTTTAGTTGTTATATAAATTTTAACAAAAACAAGTTAATGTGTTTGTCTGCGAAACTCGTAATAAGTTCGTCTTATTTGCTCTGTTGTATTAACGGAATCACTGAATTTGAACACAGCTCACAAGTAAATCGCTATGGTTAATCTCCACTACTGTAGTGACACGAATAAGAGGGGGTGGATAATAAGAAGGGGTGGGGTCCCCATTTTTAGTCCCAATCAATAGGAGTCCGTATCAATAAGTGTCCGTAAACATATAGAGTCCTTAAACCGTAATTAGAGTACATAAATGTCAATTATTCCTAATTGTAGCACATAATTGACTAGAGGACCAAATAAACTTGAGTTCGAAACTTTAAAGCGTACTTAAGCTTTGAAAGTACCATTCCAAAGTATAACCTTGCATTATCGCTCAAGCTTTTGATGCAAGGCAAAAAACGTTTAATTCAACGAATAGTTGCAATACCGGATATATCTGATTAAAAATAAATAACCATCCGTAACCGAATAACAAAGGATGGTAAACTCTGGAGACGCCAAATAAATATCAGTCCCCCCTCTTATTCGGGTCACTACAGTACTTAATAACATTATATCCAGGGGCGGTCACAGAGCGCGGGCGATCCCCCTTCGAAATTTGTCGCAGTTAAATTTTTAGAAGAAAAATAAAGTGATGCTAACTTCAAAAAACATGAACCGTTTTTGAGCGGCTTAATAAAACCTAAAAGAACCCCCGACGAAAAATCCTTGTACCGCCAATGATTATATAACCCTTACTGCAGTTTTAATGGATTTACTGTACGATGTTTAACGAAAACTTTTAAATAATAATTATTAGAATTGAACCCAACTTACTCGTTGTTGCATTTTAATGTTTTCAGGATACAACAGCTACAAACCAAAACATAACAAATGCAATTGTGAATTCAAAGAGTTCGATAATTACGGGTTAACACATAATGAGTTAACGTTGAAAAACAACGAAAAAGATGCAGCAGGTAAGGATGAGATAGGATAATCATTTATTGCAATGAATATATATATATGTACACTGTATAAAATGGGGAGTCAAATTGACTCTCTCGGAAACAGGCTTTTCCAGACTACACAAACGGAGTCAAATTTGACTCCGCCAGAGTCAAATTCGATTCACTGTTGACTCTGACGGAGTCAAATTTGGCTCAGTTTGTGTAGTCAGAAAAAGCCTGCTTCCGAGAGAGTTAATTTGACTACGCATTTTTTACAGTGTATGTATATATACGTATATATACATACATATATATTCATACATACAGTAATTACTAGACTGCAGGTAAAAATATTGCTAATTTTACTTATTATTGCGCTCTACTCAGTAAGGAGCATCGCGGGGCCCATGTATTGATCAAGGGCGGGCCGTTTTTCCGCGGGACTGCAATAGAGAAAGCTTAAGCTTTAGGCTATTTTTGCTTAGGCTTAGCGTTATATATAGGCTTATCCTTAAGCTTAGGCTTAGACTTCGGCTTAAAAATATGCATATACTACTGTATTACTAAAGAGGAAAAAAAAAAAACCCCCAAAAAAAAAACCAAAAACAAAAAAAAAACCCAAATTCACCCAGACCAACCAAAAAAAAAAAAAAAACTACAAAAACCAACCTTGCGGCTGTGTTATTTACACTGGCCGCCAGCTGGTAGCTCGTACAACTTCTGAACTAAAGGTTTGGTTGTAATTTAATTTTAATGATTATTACCATAACACATGATTCTTGCCCGTGCTTTGCAAATGCAACTTAATTAATAATTAATTGAGCATTTTCTTTCAGATTCCACATCAGCGAATTTCGAAGCAACAGCTCATTTTGCTGCCCTTTATGGTTCCGATACACTACTGGTTTGTATCGTGCTAACATTCTTGCTATCTGGTGGCATAGGCTTTTCTGCGGGTTATATAACCAGCGCATACAATCTATGCCGACGTTCAAAGCGATCCAAAGTGAACATTGCATACATTCCGCGATTGAATGGCACAGTTGGTTGTAACGGTTGCACGACACCGAACGCAGCGAACATGCTCACCGGTTCGAGCTCACTTCGACACAAATACATTTTGAACGATCGTATTAATGCAGTTGCCTCAAAACACTTTTCTAATTCGATGTGGATTCAAAAACTATTTCGCCGTATTAATTCAATCCTTAAATTAGAGTCTGCTCCATCATCCCGACCAATTACAATATCTGCAACCTCAAACTCATCTTGCCTTACTGTGATTGACGCATACAATTGTCCTCCACCGTTTTCTTACAGCGAAACGTCCCCTAGTTTTACCACAGACAATGGCGCCGGGACACGGTTCATGGACGAAACGTACCACCCTGTGTATTATTCTCCCAGATCATCGACGGTGACACCGGACTCTGCCGCTCATCAATATAGCTCAGGCGGTAGTAACCTAAGTCTTACCCAGAGCTTTACTACTTTACCGAAAAATTTTCAGGTTTGTCGTAAGACCTATATTTAGCCTACTTTTATGAATTGCACATCGAGCCAAATTTTTATCGTAATAGCTATTAACCCTTTATCACATGAATATTTTCTATTTCATCTGAGACCTACATTTATGCTAGGATTCGAACTCCAGTGACTGGAGTGGGAGGCGTTTACTATCACCACTCCGCTATAGGAGCTTGACGCTCGAGCCCGAGGAAGCTCTCACGTCTTGTGGTGATTTAGTACTATGTATACGTGTTGCAGTTCTTAAACACTACGATATATTATTTAACGTATATACACTGCGCTGAGTTGCCCATAGTCAACTCTATGTGAGAAGGGGTTAACCACCATATATATATATATACGGCCATCAAGTGTTAATTTCAAAGGAATGGCATTTTTTGTTTAACCACTTCTACACCCACAACCTCATGGTTTGTTAGTGTCATGGGGATTTGATTAATGCAAAGATCTTTGGTCTGACTTACTTCATCGATGGAACATGGATAGAAAACGAAACTTGTGAAAGCCAATTTACGTGTGTATTTCTTAATCATAATGTAGTGATCCAAATAAGAAGGGAGTAAATAAAATAAGGTGCCCCTATTTTGTGTCCAAAACGATGATTTTTTATCTCCAATAGAGTCCGTTAGTGGATAGCATCCTTTTACGTCCTAATTAATGTTCGTAATAAGAGTATACTAAAGCAGATGAATTGTCTATATTGCTAGATGCGCACTGACACTCAGACAACCCGGATAAACTTTATTTAATCAAATTAATGAAAAAAAATTACGAACATTGAAATCGATAAAAGTGTTATTTATTTTTAACCCACGCTCCGCCGCCCTTCGTTACTAATATATATCCGGTACTGCAATTATTTGTTGAATTAAACGTTTATTTGTCTTGTGTCAATAGCTTGAGCGATAACTCGAGGATTTACTTAGGAATGTACTTTCAAAATTTAAGTACGCTTTAAAGTTTCGAACTCAAATTATTTGGTCCTGGAGTCATTTATGCGCAACAATTAGGGTTAATTGACATTTATGGACTCTAATTAGGTTTAGGGACTTTATTCGCCTACGGACTATTATTAGGGATACGGACTACTATTGATTCGGACCCAAAATGGGTACCCCACTCTTATTACCCCCCTCTTCGGGTCAATACAGTAAAAGAATTCTAGATAAATTTTTACATCCCCTTGAAATGTTACTAGCCATTCACTAACAAATTTTAGTTGAGAGCTGCGCAGCTGTACCTCGTTCAGTTCAACAATTTTCCAGCTGAATCATCGAAAATGTGGCCCATGCTACTTTTGAGGCCGTCACGGTTTCTGTTGGGTCTGTAAAATAGTAGGCTTACATTCTAGACTACATTTTTTGCATAGGCTTAGGCTTAGCGTAGGCTTAGGCTTAGGAATACGCTTAATCTACTGTTACGGCCCTACAGATAAAAGTAACACTGGCCAAAAATCTTTTCAACTGTTTGACTAAGATTGTTTTAAATAGTTGTTTATCGCTAGATTTTTACACTTTTCCTATTTGGAATAAAACCAACTTTTTGTGTTACGCGGAGCAACAGCTAAACGCTCGTTCTAAAACACGAGCCAAAGTCAGACTTCAAAACAAACCATCAAGCTGGTATAATTGTGTTTTGGTAAACAATTTACTGACTAGCAGCCTGGCTTGTAAATAAATACAATAAAAACTGACGAAAACATTGAATTCTTTGAAAAAATATGGCGAAAATAGCCGGCAAAGGAAAACAAACAGTTTTCAATTCGAAGCTAAAAATTGTTTCCAAACAAGCGAGAATTAGATAAACACAACAAAAGACTCGAGAAAAACGCCACAGAAAATGGTTGTTTGTTTTGGCTGACTGGAGTGCTTACAATTCTATAAGGAAAACATCAGAGATTCCGGTGGAACATTTGAAAAGTCGGCATTTGCTGTTTTCATGTTTTTGTTCTTATATATATTAAGTGCAAATGATTAGCATTCCGATAAAAATGGAAAAGTAACTGTAGAATAGAATGACATTTCCGAGCTAAAATTTGTGGTTCCGGAAGTTTGGTTTCAACTTTAGCAATGTCTTTTCTTTATTTGTATACTAATTTTAAAACTGTTTTATTTACCGAAATATAGTTTTAGACAGTTTTGTGAAGACTTAGCACAGAATCACTGCAGCGTAACAAACTAAACTTTTGTTTTCGCATAACGCAATCTGTAATCGAAAAATGATGCGTGTTTATGGAAGATATTCAGTTCTAAATGTTTATCAACACTGATTGTATTTTATTTAAATTTTTGGAACACGCAACGATCAAAACGTGCACAGGCAACTTGCTACGCAACTGATGTTCATAGTTTTTCTTGCAACAGATTTGTCGTCATAAGTGCTAAAGGTTTAGCTATTTGTGGTTTTAAAACTATACAGATTTCAAAATATAAATCGAGTTAAATTAAAGTTTTCTCAATATAAATGTTAAAACTACGCGTCACTACTACGTTGTACTTTGTTACCAGCCAGGGTACAACCGGAGGTCCGTCTTCGTCTCCGGCTCTGGCAGACAATCGGCACATTTTGCATAATTTTGCAAAATTTGTCTTTTGCTCGTTTAGTTTTACTTTTGTCGCAATTTTCACGAAAGAATTTGTAAAAAAACCCAAAGAACAACATATTGCAGATATATCTCGAGGTTCAAAGTGTCGAGCTAAGACACGTTTACTATATTGGCTGAAAACTAAAAGCATCATTATTACTACCTAATTTCGCATAACCTCCGGCGACAGCTACTGCTGCGGCTCTGGCAAGTTTCGTTGACCTCCGGTTCCGGAATTTTTCACCTCCGGTTGCACCCTGTTATCAGCCCATAATCATATGCTACTAATGAAACAATACTGAACTCTAGCTACCTCTGCACCTGCTGACTATGGTTGTAATTTTTGTTTAATCCACTGCCGAAAGTAATTAATTGATATATATATTTCATTAATTTTTGATTTACAGCGTCAATACTTTCTTTGATTTTGGTTTTACTAATTAGCTTAATTTCGTCTGTTAGTTTGGCTTTTTGCTAAAAGTCTAGACTCTCGGTTTGTTATTAACGCCGCAATGGTCAAACACAGCTGATCATTATCTATTAATATCGCTTAATCAAATAATACTTTTAGTGATATATATGCGTCTCAATTATTCTGCGCATTATATTAAACTTGGGTTATTTGTAATAATAAAATTTTTTCAGTTTATTACTTAAGTTATCATAACGAAAAATTACTTCCACAATTTCATACCTTTTAATATTATAGTAAACAAAATTTCATTATATTAATATTAATATAAACTATAATTTTGGGCCTTATAACTTCTTCGTTTTTATATAAGTCGATAGAAAACTGGACCAGTTTACTAAATATAAAAAAGTTATCTGAGGATTTGTAAACCTTCGCATTATTAGAGCCCGTATTCTCAAGTGTGTGTAGCACCAATTACCAATTGCTAATAGGCTTTGTAACTTTCGATCCAGGGAATGTTGAGGTTTGAAATTCAGCACGTTTATTAGTTTTACTTTTCTCTACTTGTGTGCCGATTTTGAGATCTGAAATTGCAGCACTTTGGTAGTTTGTAAACCTATCGTTAACTGGTGATAGGTGCTATATGCATTTGACAATACAGTCCTAGAACTCCGCTTTTTGAAACGAAACATTAACTTTAAAGTTATACTTACGTAAAATTTCAGAAACCCAGACAATAAAGCATAAAAAATTTGAAACTTAAAACTAAAAAGGTATTATTAAAATGGAATTTTAAGAGTAATGTGCAGGTCGCGGAAAGGTATGCGTTAGTAGTAAAAAAATCGTTATTTTCGGAGTAAAAAGAATTTGCTGCCTGCTGAATTTTCCGTTGCCAATAAATGTTGTCGTCAAGTAGCATTGTAATAAACCCTAGCATATTACAGCTAGCGGCTCATGTTACTTTTAGGGCCGTCCCGGTTTCTGGTGGGTCTGTAAAAGAGTACGCTTACATTCTAGACTTCATTTTTTTTGCTTAGGCTTAGGCTTAGGAATCCGCTTAATCTACTGTTACGGCCCTAAAAGTAACGTTGGCCACAAAAACTATACTATTTAAGACCTGGTGATAATATATAAACCATTAACCCATTGAAGTTAGTGGGGTTACAAATTAATCACACAGTTTATGGGTATATATACTTTGTTTCCAGCCCACACCAGTACCAATTTCAATAGAAATATATACAGAAAAAATAGGAGTTTTGTATTTATTTTTCTAACCAATTCTGTTCATTGTTTAATATCATAGGGTAGATGCCGATAATCACAGCTAAAAATAATACATTAATTAGGTTGAGAGGGGCAAACTGTAAAAAATCGTTGACTTTATGATTAATAGTTTAGCTACAGTTGCTCCAGTCATATGCGGTATTATTTTTTCTCCGTCAGTCCATAGACACATGACCCATCATTACTTGAAGGAGCGTACCATTTTTTTCACAAGAAACCAATAGCTTAACCTTTAGAGTAATTTTAATGCATCGGCTTAACCTTTGGTTTAATGCCTATAGACTTGCCTTTCGGTACACTCGGTTTCCAGCTAAGCGAAGTATTAGAATTCACGATCCATAAGCCCATTGAGTATTTGATATGTTGACAAATATTTCTCACAGCTCAAATAAATATTCGCAATGTGTACTATATAAAATTTTGCCACAACTAAAGCCAATTTTATTTCGCGCCAAATTTCAAATCAAATGGCAGTTCCGGCGGCGCGAACGGAAACTTGGGTAAATCACTCGGCGATTGGCGGCAAAATAAAACTGTTTGTGGGCGTTTGGGAACCGTTCGTCAATCCGTGCATTTTGACGATGAACTGGGGTGATCCTGGTTGTGAACGACCTGGTATCAACTACGAAATCTACGCGTACATTATGACAATGCTGAATATATCAATCACAAAGTTTACGGTTCCAAAGCCACAGTACGGAAAACGGCTACCAAATGGATCGTACACCGGTAAAGTTAAGCTTGTCAGCTTTAATATATGGATATTAACGCCTTTGTAGGAAAGAACAAGTGACACAAAAAATGATACATTAAAACACAATAACAAATAAAGTTAGGTCGTTCCAGCACAATTGTCAGCGCAAGCAACTAAAGTTAACCTTTTAGCACAAGATGTCTAATTTTAGACTTAACCCTTTCTCACATGAATATTTTCTATTTCCCCTGAGACCTACATTTATGCTAGGATTCGAACTCCAGTGACTGGAGTGGGAGGCGTATACCATCACCACTCAGCTATAGGAGCTTAACGCTCGAGCCCGAGGGGGCTCTCACGTCTTGTGGTGATTTAGTACTATGTATACGTTTTGCAATTGTTAAACACGGTGCGATATATACTAATTAACATATATACACTGTGCTGAGTTGCCTACAGGCAACTCAATGAGAGAAGGGGTTAAAGATTAAACGTCCGTGGTGCATTATGAATATGCCTATTCTGAAGATAGTTGCTTATTACTTAGCAGCTATAGATTATTTAAGCGCAATACAATATTTTATGGTCGTATGTTTGTATGCAAATGAGCAAACGTACGAAAAACCATCTAAACACGACCTCGCATAGGAGAAGGCGCGAATATACAATTTGTTATGTAGTGTTTAAAAAGCCACTGTCCGAGTGAAGAAGTCTAGTTTTAATCAAAAGTGTGCAGTCGAACTGATTTAGGAACTCCTTTAATAGTATTTTACTCCCATCCAGTGTAACATTAAGACAAAACGCAGTGAGCAAGAAGTATTGTTTTTCAAATATACGTTCTTTTACATAAAACTAATCCAACCTCAGCCATTAAACACTTTGTTTGGCCGGGTTAAATTTTATATTGTGAACGGTTCGCTGGTAGAAACAATTTGAAAACGAAAAACGCTAAATTTAAATTCATTGTACTGTTTACTTACAGGAGTGCTTGGTCGAACGCTACGTGGCGAATACGATAGTATTATAATCTACTATTATATGTCACCACAACGCATTGCAGACGGAATTCCGTTCAGTTACCCAATATCGTTTCATTCGGCAGGTTCGCTTGGTTACATCGTGCGTCGACCATCGAAACACGCGTCACTTGGCAATCCAAGACTTCTGTTCAAAGTACTCCCGTTGAATATTTGGCTTGTATTCGTGGGGCTGTTAGTGTTGATCACTCTTGCAATGTTCATTGCATTACTCCTGACACGACAACGAAAAGAACCAGAGCGACACAAAGTGTCCGTGCGAAAGTCTTGTACGACGTTTTTTGAGGTAAACAAAAACTGCAAACATTGTTTTTATTGCCCATGTATAGAACAGGGTCCGATCGTTTTCCGGAGAAGCAGTCAGTTTAAGCTTTAGACTAAATTTTTTGCTTAGACTTAGGCTTAGACTTAGGTTTAAGCTTAGGAATAGGCTTATCCTTACGCTTAAGCTTAGGTTTAGGCTTAGGCTTATGAATATGTTTATACTACTGTTCCGTACCTGTTCTGTACATGGGCCTTTTTTATCAATCTTAAACTAATGTTGACATAAAGATTTGCCTATTGATTCGTTACAAAATCGTCTACGTATTGCTAAGCCTGGAAAATTTTTGCACTTCGATTGCTAAGCGCGGAAAAGTTTGCACTTGATGCTGCATTATTACTAAATTATGACATCAAATGTCAATCTATGTTTACGCTGAAACCGGCGGACTTCTTCAATTATAAAAAGACGCGCAGGACCATGATATATCAACTGACATTTGTTTCGACCGAATTAATCCTTGCATATTTTAATTATATCGTTCCCTCTTGGCACGGGCTTGTTAGGACCATAATTTTCCCAAAAATTACACACTGTTTCAACTTACAATTTATGGACGAAATCTGACATCATCTTTAGACTTTAACACAGCTATATTTATCAGGATTGGTACTTTCAAAACTAATTTCAGGCAGTATGGGAAGTGGTCAAAATGCTTTTCGACGAATACGATTCGACCAAAACCGCATTCTCATCATACGGGCTTGCGTCGCTAACGATGGCATTCCTTTGCTTATTCTTTTGGACATTTTACACCGCGTCGCTTTTGGAAACGTTGTTGTCTGGAAGTTTTGAACCGCCGTTCGATTCGCTGGAAGAGCTCGCGGAACTCGTTGAGCATAGTGGATTTCGGTTGATGCAAGAAAAAGGTGGAAATACCGTTTTCTACGACGAAGTCAAACATTCACCATTGAGCGCTTATCGTCATTTGAATCGTAGTCTTGAAAAACATCCGCCAATATTTGAACCGAACCTGACCAAATTACTCGATATGGTTGAGTCAAACGGGAAGTTGGTTTTGCCTGGACGAACGCTGTTGAACGGTACAAATTAATATCTAAAATACCAGTCGTTATTTTGCCGGTGCGCTGGTTTTTTTCGTAAGGGTTTGTGTCGGGGTACAGGTGAATAGCGGGCCGCACTGTGAAATTCTCATAACCCCATTCACTAAGGCAGTTGCATATCCATGGTATAGAGAGAACACAGGACCCCAGAAAAGCCAGGACTGATGATAAATAGACACTTTTTAAACCGGAGTGAGATGGCCTATCAATTTTATCTAGCTCGCTGGGCAAAGAAAAGCGGCCCATGTATAGAACAGCCGGAGCGTTTTCCGGAGGGGCTATAAGTCAGTTTAAGGTTTAGACTTTAAATTTATCAAACACTGAATTTGAAACCTAATCGAATCTTGAAATTCAGAAGTTTATGTAAAACCCTGTGACCTATGTGTTTATTTTAATGATGGCCAAAATATGCCTAATCTTCTTTATCTTTCCGCTTGGAATACCGAAAATTCAAAGATAAAGATCTTATGCTGCTTTTTGTGTAACATACTGCAAACTCCAATGAGCTAATTTTAATTCAGAATCAGTTGAACCATTGAGTCTGAATTAAGTCTTTCAGAACTCAGAATTCTAAATTGATCGCACTCATGCTGAGCTAATTAATCAACTCACCAGAAAGTAAGTCAGCCCGGAGCGAGTAATGTTTAGTGTTTATTAACTCAGATATCACCAGAAATGACTAATTCCTTTTCCAAGTTGATTAATCAACTCACTTGAATTTGCAGTTTATTCAAAGTATTAAGTATGATAAACAATTATTGCTAAAATTTTCAGGATTACTTCGAGGTCGCTGCGATTTAATGTTCATCAAAGAGAAAACTGCGGCGCCGTACAGTATGGGATGGGCATTTACACCAGGAAGTCCGATACGAAAACCATTTTCGCATATGCTTGCCGGACTCAGTCCAATGATTGCTGATGTCGAAAACCGTTATGTAAATGTGTTCCTTCGAGCCGAACAGTCTTGAAAGCATAAATTTGACGAGAGACCAACTCTTGCCGCAGACCTATTACGGTTTGAATATTTCGCCATTGGTCGGTGACTAATTTACAAAAAATTCTATCACAATATTCTGGGTCGTAATTTTTGCTAAAACATGGGATTAAACGGTTATACCTATATTCGTACAACTTTTAAAATTGCGCTATACTAGCCGCGTGCCCACGCACGCCGCCCGTCGCAACCAAATAGATTTTGCCTATATTTTTGTTAGCAAAGCATCGCGGCGTGTGGCGGCTTTCGGCACAATAAAGCATTGCGCAACCCTAATGGCTAATAGTTCTGCTAAGCAATAAATACTTAAAACAAAACAAGCTATTTTATAAAATTTGTCAAATTGTTTATTATAGATTGAAGAAGAAATGGTACGAAGCCGAAAAGACTGTCCAATTGAAACGGAAACCGATGAACCATTACGAATGATACATTTTTATGGGATCATTGGCGTTTGTCTCATTGTTATGCTGGTAGGAGCAATCCTGCTCGCAGTAGAGTTGAGCATCGAACGACTCAAGAAGCGAGTGAGCAAACCGAAATCTTTGAATGGAGTTCAAACGCGTGAAACTGGCAAACCAACGACAGATTATGGCGTACTTTCGGACAAATTCAGCTACAGCAACAACAAAACATCATCGCTGAATTACGATGAAGTCCCAGTCGGTGGTGTACGAAACTTAAAAATGGAATCTCCAACTCAAACAAATGAAAACAGCAGCCAAGAAGATGTTGATTTTTAGCGTTTTAATAAAAGAATATACCTACGACTTGATAAAATCTATAACTTAAACGACATACTATTATAGATGGCATATTCTGCTTTGTTTACAGCTTCATTGCAGTGCGAATTGTTTCCAAGCTAGTAATTCGAATTATTCAAGCCGTTTTTTGGCTCTACTTTGATTTTGAATAATCATAACAGCTATTTAAGCTAAATCTCGCCAATACATTTCCACGCATCTCAAAAACCGTTGATGCGCGTAAAAATTCAAAGTGTCAACAAATTCTAAAAAATTCAACACTCAAGCAAAATGCTACTAAAGTGAAACGTTATTTAGTTGCATAATACTAAATTTACGATTAAAGATATATAGCAGCTTACAATGCCATATGGAAAAAGACATAAAAGTTACCGAAAACATAGGAATGTTTTCAGTGGCACAAACAACGTCTAGCCCTGTCTACTTTAAAAACGAAATGATGACCTTAACTTGCAAAATTCAATTAACTCAATCGTAGGTATTTTAATATTTTGGAAAATTCTGCTCTATATACACTACTACACAATTCTTCATAACAACTTGTATTTACTAAGGCATTGTGTGCGCGTGTCCAGAAAATTATTTTTTGTATTATTCAGATTCTCTACTGAATGAAAATAGCTTTTATCAAGGTGCAACCGTAGGTTAAAAACACTGGAGCCAGAGGTCAATAACATTTGCCGGTGATTAAGCCGAAAGCGAAACAAAATTCAGTAGTTTTGAAATGTCTAACAAAATCATTGAACGAAAGCGCAATTGCCCTCCCAGACATCGAGAAACCATTTAGAGCCAGGTATCCCGTTGAACATTGATCCAATCGTTACTACATGTATCAGGGTGCAACCAGAGGTGAAAAATACCGGAGCCGGTCAACGAAACTTTCCGGAGCCGGTGAGGCTAAATTTGGTAGTAAAAATGATAGTTAATTAATTAACTTTAGCCAATATCTGCAATTTTGTGAAGTTGTTTGGTTTTACGCTAATTTTCTGCGTAATTTCGGAAATTCTTTCCTGAAAATTGCGACAAAAGTAAAACGAAAGCGCTAAACAGATAAATTTTGCAAAATTTTACCGAAATTGCCGGAGGCCGATTTTCTGCCGGAGGCAGACCTCCGGTTGTACCCTGACATGGACCTATATATTCAGTGAAGGCACCTACACCAAACAATAAAAAACTGTTGTGTTAATACAGGATTAAATAGTGGAACAAAACGATACAAACGAAGTTGATTCCTATCGAATCTTCGTCTGTTATACGCTCACTTTAGTTACACAGAGGGTGTCATAAAATAAAACGTTTTATTTAGACTTCAAGTCACAAATAACATTACAATATTCAACTGAGTAATCTAAGTACTAAGCTAAAATACACTGGTGGCAATTGCTAAATAAATAGTAGAAGAGAAGACTAACCGAACAGTATATTATGTTTCTGTTTTCCAATATTACAACAATCATAGCATATTATAACAAGTTCTAGTTTCCGCCCCCCATATATCATTGAGCCACATTCTATTTACAACCAGTCACAATAACAAATTGTCCACAAATCTTTACATACAACACAGAAAAATCATTATCAAATCTCCAGCCAATTTTTCATATACTCGCATGTAGCTGGTGATATCACGTGGCCTGGACTGCAGTCATGCATCACCTGGAAATAAAAGAAAATGGTTAGTTGACACAAAAACAAAACTGACGAGAGTAAAAAGAACACGCTTACTCATTGAACAATAAAACGCCGAGGGCCAATATTACTGTTCGGGCCATAAATTTAAATTAAACATATTCCTAAGCATATGCCTAAGTGTAAAAATAAATGCTAATCCAAACTCTGTTGAAGTCGTGGGAGAAAATGAAACGGCCCCAAAGATAACATGAGCCACGCCGTTTTTAAATACAAACTTCTAGTAGATGTATACTGTACTTGAACCAGTCACCTTAAAAAGATAAAAGTTAACCACTAACCGGACACAATCCACACGGAATGCGAACAAGGCCTGAAGGCGGCAACATTGCCGGAGATGCTCTATACAGCTTCACTCCGGCATTTCCAGTTGTCCGCTCCGCTTTGCTGTCATACACAAGAGTATTCAGCACTGACTCTATATCGGTAAGTTTTAAATCGATCTAAAATAGTTCTAATTAAAATGCACAGTAGGCATACATCACAATAATGATAAAAATAGACAACACATACCATACCGATCGTAAATGAGCTATGTCTTTCAGCACAGCTGATCTAACCAAACAACTAAGTGTTGTATTACTTTTGCAATAAAAATATCAAAATAATATAGAAACGTATTTCTGAAGAACGGAAAACTGTAACAGATAAAGTGGAGCTGCATTCAAGTATTTTACTGCGAAAGTCGGTTGCAAGACCTGTTTTTAAAAATATAAATTTGTGTGCATTGCGTCCAAGGTTGCCCATACTAGTATATAATAATTTGAGACCTTAGCATTTACCAGAGTGCGACCGAACACCGAAAAATAGCGAAACAGGAACAGGATATAAAACCATTTACAATAACAAATATACCTTAATCAAACCAATCAACTAGTGCTTCATGTGTATCATTAATATGTTAAGTATACACAAATCATATTAACAATGTATTACACATTAAACTTTGCAAAAGTAGAATATTCTTTAGCAACATACTGTACTGATCTTCAACTGTTTAATATGCTCGAGAACTTCTACCGAAGGCACGTATGAACCAAGCTTTCTCGCTAAAGGTTCTGAATGTTTTTCTTTGGCAAGCTGTGTCTAGAATTGATGTATTACAAAGCACACTGCACTCACACACGTATTAAGTGGTACGTTCCGTTAATAGGAAGATGGCTGAAAATTGTACTTCATTAAGGATGCTGGATGCCACTGTTCCAAATCGAACTAATACAAAATCGAACAATACAAACTTGCTGCTTCACAATCTAGCCGTTGAGAACAGGTTTCTCAATACAATCTTGTAGGCCTTGTGGTTGTTGCCCATAAGAGATTTTTTAACTGTAAACAACAAAATCAACGCTCACTTTCATTTCCAAATACTTGAAACATTGTTGGCTGAGCAGATTCGCAAATTCTATGTCGAATTCTTGACCAGAATAAAAAGTTCCACCCAATAAACTTGGATCTGGGTCCAAATCAAACAGCATGTACACTTTCTTCCGAGATGACTGAAATAACGTCATAAATCTGAGTTTTAGAGATAGGGTCTACAATTTTAAGTTCAATATAATGAACGAGTAAAATTATTACATTATCTTCAAATCAAAAATATTAATAACTAATTCAACGCAATGTTTTTACTACAAAATTTACGCAATTTAAGCTTTTAAAACTTAAAGAAGTTTGAAAAAATTGAACAAAAATCAAACTTTAGTTGAATGCTCTGAACATAATTGCTTCGCGCATCCGTTACGGTATAACCTGGCTCAATAAGAAGAATTAACTATAAAATCTGCGAACTCACACCAACAAGTTTCACAGATTTAATCAA
Source organism: Enoplolaimus lenunculus (assembly GCA_030248215.1). Classification (NCBI taxonomy): domain Eukaryota; kingdom Metazoa; phylum Nematoda; class Enoplea; order Enoplida; family Thoracostomopsidae; genus Enoplolaimus; species Enoplolaimus lenunculus. Next base: position 89,671 of record JASANG010003493.1, read on the forward strand.
TTTTTTAGTTTCCAAACTTCGCAACGTCTTATTAAGAATCGCCTGTGGCAAATTCGACTTTGCACGTATTTCACGAACCCAAATACCTGTAAACACAATCTGCAGATTCATTTTATAATAACTCATCTGTGTGTAAAACGAAAAAAGTAAAGCACGTTTAAGACCAGTATGCTCAAAATGTGTCTACAAATTACTTCAACTTCAACTGTTATAAAATAGGCACACTACGTTGGACCGAAAGCTATTGCAGCTTTACTAACCTTTGCTGCCTGCAGTTTCAATCACTTTATAAATAATCTTTTCTTCCTGGTCTGCACCAAGTATTTTGCTGCAAATTAACAGGAAGTAATAATACAACGCTCATAGGTGCTCATATTACTCGGAATAAATCCAGCGCAAAGCGTAATTTAACCGCATTTTAGTTTAAAATGTTACAAATTTTTGTTCCACTCCTCCTCCTCCAGCTTCCTATATTTAAGGTGCTGGTGACGCCCTTTCAATTTTTGCAGGTGGCTGCATTCTAGGAAAACGTTGCAGAGGTGGGCGCTCAGCGGGGAAGCCCCATGAACTTTTGCAGGGTCTGTATCGTGGTAAAATCGTTCCTAGGTAGGTACCCAGCGGGGGCGCTACCTTCAACCGTTACAAGAAATGAGTCCGGTTTAATACTAAATTTGAGGATTGCTCTCTAACGATAGTTTTTAAAGTGAGCACCTCTTCGTGCAAATTATGTAACTGCGTTATCTTGAACGTATGTATGTGTGCGTAGGTATGATGCGTGTACTGGCAGGCCCGTTCACGTTCTAGAATAATTCATAAGAACTTCCTAATCTCATTTTATAAACAGTGCCTGTGTCTGTCAGTCTGAACGAGACATGGCCAAAGCCAGCAAGAATTTTATTTGCCCCAGTAAGATTACAGTCAGTGTCAAACGCTCACAGATTAGTTATATATATGGTCTAACCAATCAATGTTCTCGTTTTTAATTGAGAGGAAAACGTTCGCTTATAAATCTCAAACTTAACCTTCCAACCTACCTGTCACCAGCGGTACCACTTCGCAGTTTATATTTTAATCCAGCTCCACTCTTGAGAAGATCCATTTTGCCCTAAAACAACAACAATAGCATGTACATACATATGCAAGATTTCTTCCAAAATTTCACAATTATTTACCGTGTGATGCGGTATACATTAAAATCTATCTTGCAATAATACCAAAAGCTTTGCTTGGTCACTCTTTAATAAGTTATTTTTAACTATAGCTCATATTTTCAAGGGCATTTATCACCTATCACTAGCTAGTTAGCGATACGTTGTTATTCAATAGAGGATATTAAAATGGGCACAGATGTGAGGCAAATCATTTGCAAAAAATGCTTGAATTTCGAACCTCACCATTCACTGGTTCGGAAGTTTTAAGACCTATCAGCAACTGCTGACAGGTGCAACACACTTTTGAGCATACGGTCCCAGAACTTTACACCTTTTAGCCACCCGTAAATATTTATAACTGCTAACATTGTTGCTATTCATTCTGATATATACAGAAGTATACAGTTCGAAAAATGTATATATTAAACCAGGCCATCTGGCAAACTTATATACTTTAAGGGCTAAACGCTAAATTTTGAAACAGCTGATATTGTACATCTGGTAAAATCGCACTTTTGCAAGCAATCCATTAATGGCTTCCACCCGCAGTTGCGTGGAAACATCAGATAAAACCGCTTGTACTTCAGTATCAGATACCCCACTTCTTCGCTGGCTTAAGAGCTCCAAAAGTCTAAACATTATATAAGTTATAATATATTTCTACGCTAATGATGAAAAAATATATATAAACATTCTCAACACGAAAAATACAGCTTTAGCGTCAGAAAACAAACACAAAATATAATTTTTGAACAACAAAGCTGCGTAGAAATAACTTTAGTTAATAGACGGAAAAGCTGGTTGGATTTCAAAAATTTCCATCGTTTCGATTAGAATATGTCTTTCTCCTTTCCAAAAAGTAAAACGAATGGCAATCGGGAATTGTTCCACTTCAGCGCCTACAAAAAAAGAAATAAAATGCAACTTACCACAATAAACGACTCACCTAATTTCTGCGTCAGAAGCAATGCTCGGCTCATTTTTCACACCGCTGACAGATGGCGCAGAATCCATACTTAACAAGCATAAAAGATCTAAACTTACTGTATAAGTTGCACGTATAGAATAAACCAAAACATATTTATAGCTTGTCGGTCTGGGTGCGAGCCGGGTCTTCAAACCTTTTAAGCAGCTGCAAAAGCGGGTTGTCGACTGCATGCTGCCGGCAAGCATACTACACTACATGCATTGCATATATATTGCATATGCAACAGAACAAGCATACCTCCATGTTTACATACCCCATTTTCAAAAAGGACGTCCCTTGACCGTCCTTCCTATTTTCGACTGCATATCGTGTTCATAGCGCGGCAATTTACCAATGCGCTCATGGCGTAGCCCCATGTCAGTCTAGGAGGAAACCGGGACTTCGGTTACGAGTGGTTTCGAGCTAGCGACCTCCTGCGTGTCAAGCAGACGTTGTTACCACTGCGCTACATCATCGACTATATGTAGACCGAATGCTACCGGCAAGCATCCTACACAATGTGCATTTCATATATGTTGCATACGCACAAGGATGTCAGAAGTGCCCCTTCTTCCGAAGTACTGCGAATATACATGGTTTTTACCCTAAATTTCTCCGAAACATATGGCCACGCCGGGAATCGAACCTCGGACCTCTCGCTCGCGAGTCAAGCGCGCTACCCATTACACCGCGCGGCCGATAACATAAATTCCTCTGATGCTATATGTGCACGAGTATGTATGCCTTAACATTACACACGCTGCACATACACAAGCTAAACCGCGTATACTCGCACAGGACAAGCATGCTCACCTGCTTAAATAGCTGTTGTTGCAAAAATCTCTTGATCTAACAGTACGCTGGGTGTGCATCAACACAACTGTGACATGCGTATGCATGGAGACAAAACAAACCTCATGCTGGTCCTTGTCAGTCTAGGTAGGAGCTGGGACATCAGACCTTCCAACTAAGCAGCTGGAAAAGCGGGCTTGAGCGGGGATCGAACTCTTAGCCCATGGATCCTTAAGCGAGCACTCTACCACTGCGCCACGTAGCCCGCCTCTCCAACTGCATTTTTCGTCGACTATATGTGTCGACCGTACAACGCAATGTGCATTGCATTTATTGCATATGCACTAGGACAAGCATGTCTCACATGCTTACATGCCCTTATTTTCAACAAGGTCGTCCCTTGACCGTCCATCCTATTTTCGACTGAATAGCGTGTTCATAACGCGGCAATTTGCCATTGCGCTCACGGCGGAGCCCCCATGTCAGTCTAGGTAGGAGCTGGGACATCAGACCTTTTACTAAGCAGCTGGAAAAGCGGGCTTGAGCGGGGATCGAACTCTTAGCCCATGGATCCTTAAGCGAGCACTCTACCACTGCGCCACGTAGCCCGCCCTCCAACTGCATTTTTCGTCGACTATATGTGTCGACCGTACAACGCAATGTGCATTGCATTTATTGCATATGCACTAGGACAAGCATGTCTCACATGCTTACAGTCCTTATGCAGCACACCGACAAAAACGCGGATGTATATGTATTGTCAGTCTAGGTAGGAACCAGGACATCAGACCTTTCTACCAAGCAGCTGGAAAAGCTGGCTAGAGCGGTGATCGAACTCTCAGCCTATGGATCTTTAAGCGAGCACTCTATCGCTGCGCCACGTAGCCCGCCTCTCCTACTGCATTTTTTGTCGACTATGTGTCGACTGTACAACACAATGTGCATTGCATTTATTGCATATGCACCAGGACAAGCATGTCTCGCATGCTTGCATGTATTGCCTCAATAATGCACAAGCGGAAACACATGAAATAACCAAGATGTGGGAGTATAATGTTAAGGTTTTCGTAAGGCATAAAACAAAAACCTCTGTAGTTGATTGTGAAGCAGCGTGACTCAGCAGTAGTGCGCTGGACTGTGAATCCGTCAACCAAAACGATCGCACCCAATTTTACACAAATCATGACAAGAACCTGGTTTTTAATTGCCTGATAAGTCGAACATTTAACAAATTTTCTAAAAAATTTAACAAATTTTCTAAAAAATTCAACAAGTTTTCTAAAAACTGTCGCTCGAATAATAATTTCTGAAATTTATGGGCAGCATACATGTCTACACTCCAGATATATTGAGCGAAACATGTAATCTTGTAAAACAAACCAATTGTTTTATTCTATCATAGCTATGGAGTATTCTACTGCACTAGCTTAGAAATTCTCTTTGGCTTTACAAGTAAAAATATTTTTATCTGGTCTGGTTAAAATAACTTCAAATGATCGAACAAGTTTCATTATCAGCGGAATGCACAAAACTTGTAATTGAAGTTTTTACATCGAAGTAGAGGAAGGAGATCTTTTGAAAGAAGTTTTGCACCTGAAATTATACATTCTGTATGGTCGTTTTTGGTTAGATATACTAATAACAGTATTTTTATTATTGTTAATCTTTTAAGCGTCAGTAATCTTAAAATGCCAGATAAGCATCATAACTAAAGTGGTTTGTTGTTTGCAGAAATACCAGTTAATCTAGATCGTAGGACTGTGATAAGGTAGGGTGCGATAGGAGTGGTACGCCCCATTGGTCCGAGCCAACCAAATTGCTCTACCAGTTTTGTATTTTGAAATTTCGATTATTCGGAAAAAATGTTAAAAAATTGTGCTTCGCGCAAGTCAGCCTTTATGTTGGAATATTCCAGCGTGTCGTCAATTCGTTTTTCAACTTAATACCCCTGTTAAAATGAAGGCGAACTGATTTATAGCGAATATTTGCCTCAGAGTGATTTACCAATTTAATATGTCCTCTGGTCGACTCCGCTGGATGCACTCTCGCGCTGCAGTGCAGCTTATTTTCCACGCATACAGACTCTTGCCTTGTTTTAATGTACATATACCCAAATATTGACTTCGACATGTTATGTGTTCTTGAGTTTTAGCAAGTAAAAGAAACGGAACATTGAATTCTAGTTGCAAGCAGTATAATTGATTGTAATGGCGCTGTAGCCACAATGTAACCTGAATCCTGTTAAAGGCATCTTACTGGAGCAAAGGCAGCTAATAAAACATTCTTAGGCCTAAGGCTGCCGGAAATACCTTGGCAAAACAAGAGTTGAAACATTTCGCAAACCAAGTATTGAAACATAAGTCATTTTGCGAGAAGGAGACGAACTAAATTACATAATTTTATGATACATGCTTCAAAAATACCAAGTGGTTGACAACTAGGAAAATGCTAAATCATGGTTTTACGCAAACTTTAGTATACAGAAGCTTGTTTCGGATAGAATCTAGAAGAACGCTGTGTGAATGTTTTTCACGCGCTTTGTGGTTTTAAAAACGGATCAAAACTACAGCGCAACCCCAACCCGGGACACCACAACATTTTCATTTACAGTAATACAACAAATATATATATATATATATATATATATATATATATATATATATATATATATATATATATATATTATTAATTATCATTTACTGCTGATAAATGCTTCTAATTCCGGCTCAGGTATAAATTTTGGGGAAAATTCTGGCACTTTGGGAAGGAAATTTTACGTAGTTTTACAAAAATTGAATCGTTCAGGTGCGCTTGAGTTTGTGCAATTTAGAGAAATAAACTGTTGTGCTTTTTTGAAACAAGCTTAAATCCAACATTTTCACACTTGACAGATATTTTTTAAAATAAGCAACTTAAACATTAGTTTAATTTAGCCTTATTCCAGGTTTCACCTCCGGTTCCGCTTCTCGAAAATTTTGTTGACCTCCGGCTCCGGAATTTTTCACCTCCGGATGTACCCTTTTAAGCTGAGTACATTTTATCACTCTTGCAATACTGTTCACACCTGTTGAATTTATGTGGTCTGCAGGTCTCTACGATGCTGGTAAACGCTGCGGTAGATTAACCCCATAGCGACACAACAAACAGATCCTTGTTCCGGCAGATAATCAAAATGGCTATTAGTCCTTCGCCTGTCAGATTCTAAATGGCTATTCACTCAGTCCAACATGGTCATAACGTTCTCATGCCTCATTGCCTTTGCGGTAACAATGTACAAACCATCACTCCCAAGAAATCTCTAAACCGTTGCACCATTTGCCATACAAGACGTATAAGCGACAAGTGTACAGGTGTTATTTTAACTCTGCTCCCATGACGAAAATAACTGTTTACGACAACAACAAACTCGCAAACACACTGTTTCAAGCTAGCTTACAACTGAGATGTCCCCTTAAAACGGCAGAATCAGTAATCACTTCTGCCAGGAGCATCCCTCCTTAATCTTGTAGCAAAAGCTGCCGAAAGCACTTTCTTACAATAGCACTGAAGGATGCAGGAGACACTTTCGTAAAATAAAACAGAAGTCCAAATATTTATGCTACGTGGTTGACAACCAGGGAAAAACTAAATCTTGGTTTCTTACAGGGGCCCATGTATAGAACCAGGGCCAGGTCGTTTTCCGGAGAAGCTGTAATAGACTCAGTTAAAGGTTTAGACAAAATTTTTTACTTAGGCTTAGGCTTAGGCTTACGCTTAGGAATAAGCGCAGCCTTACACTAAAGCTTAATCTTAGGCTTAGGCTTAGAAATATGCTTATACCACTGTTCCGGCCCTGTTCTGTACATGGACCCTTATAGGTTCAAACGTTTACATAACATGATGATGAAACACCGGCCCCATAGCCAGAAGGGGCGAAAGCGGCTAAACTCCCTCTGTAAAATTTTAGCCTCCCTATAGCTTTTCAACCTTGCTTGTAAGTCATCGAAAACTTGTATGCTCGTCCTGAAAATTTTTTAACTCCCTAACAAGGTGAGCTGGCTACGGTCTGTGAAACACGGACGATAAAAATTGTCGACTGGAAAAGATTTATACCTGAACAACGGTTCGAAAAAAATTATTCTGTTAAGACATGCAGTGAGGGAAAAATTAAGTATAGTTTAATGGAAGCAAAATGTTCAATTAGTGTCGCGTAAAAGGTAGGATAGGGAGATATACCTCGCAATTTTTGGAAAGACTGGCAAAAAGTAGTTTTACAGGCTATGGAATAACTTTCACAGCTCAAATAAAATTCTGAGCGTGTGTTTTATACGAAATGAAATTTTAGCTACGCCCCTGGGCAGAAGTAACAGCTATGTTTTGATAAACGCGTTCCGGTCGCTCTAACGAGGATTTGCACAAAAGGATGTGCCATGCTAAGCAAGATACTTTTTAAACTGTTTTGCCTTCTGATATTGTATCGCTTTTTTAAATTCATCTTCCTTCATCGGATCTCCTTTACGTACCGATTCTAAATAGTCTTCAGTGATCACTTGTTGTAGCATTTGACAGATTTGCGCGTGTGTCATTTCTGACGTAGCTAAAAAATAATATTGTCACATATTTGTGTAGTGTTTAGTATAAATGGCTCAACGAGAATTCACTCTGTACTGTGGTCGATAAATAGTTAAAACGTTTGCCGATTTGTTAATCACATTTTTTTGTTAAATCTTTCAAAGCTGGGCCCATGTGTAAAGAACAGCGGCGAAACAGTATTATAAGCATATTCGTAAGCCTAAGCCTAAGCCTAAGCTTAAGCTTAAGCCTAAGAGTAAGGATGAGCATATTCCTAAGCCTAAGCCTAAGCCTAATCCAAGCAAAAAAATTAGTCTAAAGCTTAAGTATCTAAGCTTACTCGTTTCTAGTCCCACAGAAAACGGTTCGCCCGTGATTTTTACATGGGCCAAAAGCTACTTGATTTGTAAGTGAACAGTTTGATAGGGCAATATAATACCAGTTGTCCCGCTAACCATTAAATTTGCCGGACTGCTAAAAGCGCTGAAAAAGTTGGACGATGCTAAACGCACTTTTTAGTTCAGTCTATGTGACAAAATTCGAGGCAACCGTACAAAACGTACTTTTATCGCTATGTGAATTATCATATCAACAGACCAGTAGCACATCTAAACGTGATAGGGGCTTTAAACAAATTTAAATTTAACATTCGGGAGATTCGCTTGAGTTATAAGTAAAATTCTAATTTTTGTACCCGGTCCAAAGGGGGCTGAGGCCCCCAGTGCACCGTTTGCGAATAAGGGATCGCAGCGCAGTTGACCAGTTATGTTTTGCTGTTTATATCCTTTGCGATTTGCGCAAGTCAGACGGCTAGTAATCTTTATTTTAGAAAATTTGGAAGAATATAAAGAGCAGGGGGGGTATTTTTCTGTGGGACTGGAATAGAGTAAGCTTAAGTTTTAAACTAACTTCTTGCTTTAGGCTTTAGGTATAGGTGTAAGCTTATTTTTACGCTTAGGTTAGGCTTATGAAGAAATATATATGCTTATACTACTGTTACGGCCCTGTTTTATACATTGGCCGAAAACGTTAGTTTTAGGTACACATTAGCATTTCAATTTGTTTTAAATGTTGATTGCCAAAGGTTCTTTTATTAAAAATAACTAAATTCAAACGTCATTTGAATTTGATCAAATCTTACAGTTTGTCAATTTGCTAAGCAGCTCAATGCTGGGCTGACTGGCAATTTTTGCTTTCTTGAAACAATCGGTTATTCGTTGTTGGAGTAAAGCTAAAACAAAACAAAGTACGCAGTATGTTTTAGTTTGGCGATACTGGTTAAAAATTTAGTGCTCATATTCTCAAATGTGTAGCGTATTTAATGGTAAATTTTGAAATTCTCTAACTATCTCTCACCAACTGATAATAGGTGCTACATACGTTTGACAATATCTGCCTTGTTAAAAATCTAAACTGGGGTTTAACCTTGTCTAAAAATATTTTGCCCCATTTGCAGACAATTATATAATATGCTTTGAAATTATTGGTCCTTTAAGTAATTTTTACCCAGGTCGAATAAAATGACAAGTTGTCAATTTAGTTTAAATCTAAAGTCTAAGGCTAAGACAACATGTTTGGCTAATTCAACTTTAGTAGTTATAATGGAAACAAGGACAGCCTCTATCGTAATATGATTTTCTTGTATTTGAATACTGAATAGCGCGGACACCAATACACACTTCAATTTTCGTTTTAGAGAATGTATTATTGACGGTGTAAACGGATAATAAAAATTACGGACACGAAAACGATGAGTGATCAAAATAATGGAAACGAAAAACGAACTTAAAAGTTTCATGGATGTTTTAGTTTACTGGCAACACAATTGAGGCGTGCAGAGATTCACCAAACTTTCTAATATTTAGAGCAAAAATGGCGAATGCATCGAAATTTTAATATTTTAGATGAGTTTCGTAATTTTTATTTCATTTGGAACCTTTGCAGCGTATCTGTAATGGACAATTGCGAGATATACATGACTTATAGCTCAATTTTAAGCGTAAAAATAGCTGAATTTCCGTTGTTTCCATAACAGAAACGGAAACGGAAACGAACACTGATTTTTACCGGAATCGGAAACGGATGTCGTGTTACATCCTGATTATAGAACAAGAAACATATTAAAAAGATTGATATTTATAAGCCTAGCGTGACCCTAAGCCTATCCCTAAACCTAAGCGCACACCTAAGGCATGCAACTGTATTTAGAACATGTTCCATTAATCTATACATGAGTGTTCGTCCAGATATTGGTTATTTTTCACCAGTAACACTTACAATATCGTGCTTTGTTTGTTGGTTTTTGTGTTTCTATAATCATATCAAAATAAGCAGTAATCAGTCCGTGACTCGCTGGCGCAGTCATTACTATTAAACCCCGTTGGCCTGGATAGATACGTTGACAGAAATGGCGCAAAGCTCGTCTGATATTTGCACCCTAGAATACCAAATTAGGCTCTTTCACGCTCTTCTCCACATTTACAGTTACGGCTCAGACGATTAGGCTTCGTCCTGTTTAAGCTTTAGGTAAAGATACAAGCTTACGTTTAGGTTTAGGTAAGCCGTTTCCGGAACCAGAGCTTCCGCTGAAGCCTTAGTTGCAGCTCAACTCTAATGCTGTATGGGGCCAAGTGCACAAGAGCCACAAATTGTTATAATCAATACTATTCGTGATGGACATTGAAAACTATTCCAAATCCTGAGGTATATTTCGCAGTTCAAATGTGGAACGCCGCAAACCTGGCAATAAATCCTGCGCACATATCAAAATACTAAGCTAGATATCACAGCACTCGACAGGTTTTGAATACATTTAGTTTCACAGCCAGCTCGGCATGCTAGGGGGACAAAATAGTTTTAGAAGGGGTATTCAGAAAGTGCACAAAGGTCTTACCAGTAGGGCTAACATTTTTTGGGGGCGGGGGCAAAATTTCTATAGGGAGCTGAGCTGAGCCCTCTGGTCACCATCTGGCTACAGGTCCAATACCTTTTGTTTAGTTTTTGATAAACTTGTCCATACGTTATCGAACCAAACAACACATGGCGAATCCATTTCCATAAACTAAAACAACAGCACAGGTTAAACGTTGTTCGTTCATGTCAAGAATATAGCCTGAATATAGTCACAGACTTTAATTCTTTGCTATTTAACGTTAATGTTGGTATCTTGCGGATCAGTTCGTGTTTAGCCTATTGGTATGACTTCATCTCCATATAAAATTTATGGCCTATGTAAAAGTCAGGGGCGGAACGTATTTCTAGGATACTACAATAGAGTAAGCTTAAGCTTTAGAAGTTAAACTCAACATCATATTTTTATGCTACTTAGCAATGCTTAAATATGTTATAAATTTAAGCTAATCAAACCTGAAATTTTAAGTTTGCAAGCCATTTTAGCTTAAAAACAACGTCGGTGCAGGCTAGGGGGGACCTCCCAAAATTCCAGGATACAGACCCTTTGCGACGATCAAGGCTTTTTCAAACTTTTTGTTTAAAATCTTGTTATGGTCGGGCCGGCTTTTTTTGATGGGGTCCCCAAACCAGGTGTATAGGAAGTGGATGCTCCGGCCTTGCTTATACATACTCTTCCAATCATGTCGATCATTTCTCGGATCGCTTCTTCTCTGCCTCGTAGAGTGCTGAAATTGACAACGAGAAGTCGTGCTCCAATTGCAGTTGCAACAGCATGAATTAACGACGATTTACCCGATCCTTCCGGTCCAGCAACGAGCACCGATCGAGTCAAAGGCAGCTTTCGATGTACCATTGAACTAACTGAAACCCAGATTTGTAGAATACTAAGTCAGGCCCGTAGTCAAGGAGGCTAGTGGGGGCTCAGTCCCCCTGGAAATTTTTTGCCCCCTTACAAAATTTTCAACCTTGCTTGTAAGTCACCGGCAATCCTTGTATGCCCTTTTAGAAAATTTTTAGCCTCCCACTAGCGAGTTGCGCTGGCTACGGACCTGGGTTAGTACATTTGTCGTTAATGAGTACGCAAAATTATTTTGTTATTAATGTCAAAATTACAGAAGTGTTTGTTATTCTTTGAAACGTAAAAAATCGAGTCAAAAATAAAACGCTATTTTAACCGCCTTTCACATTTCTAACGCCATGTTTTATAACACATTCCTGTACTTAAGCAGAGAAACGCTAAAATGAATTGCTGGCGTATTAATAAACCTGTGTTGTCTAAACGCTTTATAGCGTTTATATATTTAAAACAGTATTTTCGCATCAATATTAACATTTTTCCAAAACCGAAAAGCGTTTTATATTTTTGATCCTTACTCAATTTTGGCCAAATGTTTCTTTTAGCGCCTTAGTTAGTCCCCAAAAGCATATTCCTAAGCCTAAACGTACAGATTGTAAGCCAAAGCAAAACAAGTCTAGATCTTAAGCCTTGCCTACGGCCACTCCACAGCAATACAGAACATCTTAAAAGTAAAGTAGGCCAATTTTTAAGAATTACGTTTCTTGGGCAACTTTCTATTTCTGTAATTTTTATTATATCAAAATATATTTCGCTACGAGAGAATGTGTGCGTATTGATGTCAACTTGATGAACCCTATTAATGTTGCACCTATTGTTAGCAACCAAAGGGTCACGTTATACTCATCGCGCGGCACCGCTCGTCATATTAAAAACAATTTTGATGAAACACGCGGCCCATGTTACTTTAAGGGGCGTCCAGGTTCCGGTGGGTCTATAAAAGAGTAGGTTTAGATTCTAGATTATATTTTTTGCTTGGGCTTAGGCTTAGGCTTAGGCTTAGGCTTAGGTTTAGGCATAGCAACACATTTTTGCAACGCTTAGGCTTAGGCCTAGGAATACGCTTAGTCTACTGTTACGCCCCTTAAAGTAACATTGGACAAACACGCGGTGCCGCACGACACCTCTAATATTTACTTTTATTTCTGACGTGACGTGACACAGAAAACTATAGCGCAACCCAAACACAATGACGTACTCATTGGAAACACAAGCATTTCCGTTAACAGCGTCCGAAAATCAGAAATACAATGAAAATTGCCACGGTAACATACAACGCGATCGGTGATCATATTCATCAGATCGACTTCGATGTGAGGAACGAGAATTTTACGCAAAACTAAATCTTGTTCGGCAGCGGCAAAAAATCTGAAATCAGCCAAGGTGTATCAAACGTTCAAAATGGTATACTATAATTCGTAATTTTTGGGCATTATATATATATAAATATATATAATATAATATATGTATGTATAAATATGCATATATAACATATATGTATAATATATACGGCCCATATTACTTTAAGTGACGTCAAGGTTTCTGGTGGGTCTATAAAATAAGAGGTTTAAATTCTATATTACATTTTTTGCTTAGGCTAAAAGCCTTAGGCTTAGACTTAGAAATACGCTTAATCTACTGTTACACCCTTTAAAGTAACAATCAATGGTGTACTTTAAAGTACTTTAAAAGTTTCTAACTACCAGATCAAGGCTGCAATGTTTACAAGTTCTTGTGTTCAAGAAATTCGTCCAGGGTTCTAATTGCCAAGGCGTCCGATTTTCTAGTCACATCGCAATCAGAATCGGGCTAGAATTCCTGTCCAAAATTCATCCGGAATAAGGGCATCTTCGCCGCCTGAAAATCCTGGTTTCGCTCCTGCTTAAATTCTTTTATGGAAACCTGTCCCAACACCTGCTAGACACCCGTTTTAAAGTTACCGCCGCTTACTTATAGCGCTGTTGATCAGACGGTAGCGCAAGTCTCTGAACAATGCCGACTTTTTGCATTTGTTGTGGCAGTGTTTTGGTTTCGGTATCAACTTTGACAGCATTGTACAATTCTTCAGTCTCGTACGAGTCCCGATTTGGTTTGCTCTATAACGAATTATAATATTTTATTAAATTGATACATAATTTAGGGTACTTTGGCATTTGCCGAATTTTAAAATTTCAACAATTCATCTCTCGTTACAATACTCTAAGAGACCAAATTGTAAACAGTTATTTTAGCTTGCTTGTAATGCTTGATTTTACATATGGGCACATGTAAGAACAAAAACTTTTTAGTTGTGTAAAATACTACGGAGTATATCGAGATGAAAGACCCAATGTATGTATAGAACAGGGCCGTTCAGTAGCACAAGCAAATTCCTAAGGAAAAGGATAAGGCTATGCGTAAGAATGAGATTATACCTAAGCCTAAGCCCAGGCAAAGCATCAGTCTAAAGCTTATGCCTTACTTTTTTACAGTTCCGCAGAAAAAACGTTCCACCACTGATCTTTACACGGTGCGATGAAAACTGGAGATTTTGTGAATTCAAACTATTACGTCAAGTTAAAATTTACGGTTTTCCAATTCTGTTTCAAGAGCCAGCCATTGCGTTGTCTTTTGTTGCTGTCCCCACAAATTTACATTTCTAAGCACGCCAGTATACAACACAGTTTACCCTAGCAACTTTTACTTCACTTTATGATACAGCCAGTATCACAATTTTAGTACTAAATCTTGCCACAAAATTTTGGTTTTGCTTCTGTGTAGTGCACGGCGTAGGCCACTGCGGCCGCCTTAACTCCGCCAGCGGACACATCAAACTGTAAATTTCAATGAGGTGATTAATCAACTCGGAAAGTGAATTAGTCATTACTGGTTATTTCTGAATTAATAAGTGGAAACATCAACTCGCTCTGAGTTGATTTAATTACGGGTGAGTTGATAAATTAACTCAGAATCAGTTCAATCAATTCAGACGTCTGTGTTCTGACTTTGAGTTAAAATCAACTCACTGAAATTTACAGTGCACAGCATTGTGGTTTAGCACTTTTGTTTAGCACTTTTTACCTTTACTTTTGGTCCTCGCCCAGAGTCATATTCCTGAACGCCACTGAATGGATTATCGGTGTAGCTTTCTTCTTCATCACTTGATCCCAATCCATGATCATGTTTGATTTGTCTCCACGCTTTACGGCAATTCGCTAACATTTCTTGTGCCGAAAAATCGTATTCGTGTAAAACTGTAAATATAAAATACATTTCTGTTTATTTTTCCAACGGTCTATTACCCTTTGTACAATCGTAGTGTTCGGCAACAATTTGTATAGTTCATAGCTTACTGCGAACCAGGAAGGCTTATGTATAAAACAGGGCCGGATCGTTTTCCGGAGGGGCTATAATAGAGTCAGTTTAAGCTTTAGACTAATTTTTTGCTTAGGCTTTAGGCTTAGGCTTAGGCTTAGGAATAGGCTCATCCATATGCTTAGGCTTAGGCTTAGGCTAGGCTTTCGGCTTAGGCTTAGGAATATGCTTATACTACTGTTCCGACCCTGTTCTATACTTGGGTCACCAGGAAGATATAAAGTGCAAGTGCAAATTAATTGAGTGCAAAGGGCGTGCAAACCATAGCAACGGCCAATGTTACTTTTAGGGCTGTCACAGTAGATTAAGCGTATGCCTAAGCCTAAGCCTAAGCTTAAGCGTTGCAAAAGTGCATTCCTAAGCCTAAGCCTAAATCCTAAGCCTAAGCTTAAACAAAAAATGTAGTCTAGAATGTAAGCTTGCTCTTTTACAGACCCACCAGAATGTAACAATGAATTGAAGTTTTAATAAACTTAATGTACTTGTGGTGATTAATTTTTAATTCAAACCCTATGCACGGCCGTAGCCAACTCACTTTGCTGACGTACCTAAAAAATTTAAGGAACAGCATACTAGGGTTTTCGATAATTTACAAGCAAGGCTGAAATTTTTCTGGGAGAAGATCAAAATTATTCCAGGTGGGGGGCTGAGCGTCCCTGGCCCAACTCCATGGATTGATTAATAAACATTTGCACAAATAATCAGAAACATAAGTCTTACGTTTCACTTGGTCGACTACACTATCAAGATGATGCAAAAATTTTGACTTCGGCACATCAATTTTTTCTACATCATGCTGAAAATAGGCCATAGTATGTAATTAAGGCCAATGTAAACAACAGGGGCGGAACAGTATTATACGCATATTCCTAAGCCTAAGCCTAAGCCTAAGCCAGGCAAAAAAATTTTTGATCTAAACGTAAGCTTACTCCATTGTAGTGCCACAGAAACCGTTCCGCCCTTGATCTTTACATGGGCCGTAATTAACAACGGGCAACTTGGACGTGTGTATAGCCACGGTTTCATTTCGGCAGGTCATATTGTGTAAAAGTTTTTCCGGCGAGTGCCCACGAGCAAAAATAGGACATGTTATTCTAAGGCCTGTAACAGTAACTGTGTCTATATTTTCTTCGATAACCGCTTTATGTCCCGTCCGTCTGGCTTAAGCAGATCAAGCAACTTTGAACAATTTCAATTTGGTACATAATTTTAGGCTCACATCGATGCCAATTCGGCGGTATTTCAAGCTGAATTTCAGTTCAAATCGTTTTTTCTCAACTTTTCGACTTTCAGCTTGAGTTGTCATTTGCTTTCGTCGTTGCTGAAACGCAAACGATGCTTATAATTACACTTGTGCATGCAAAGTTGCATTATTGGATTCCGGGTCGAATTTATTCTCTCAAAATGTACAAGGTTTGTGGCAGGCTGAGCAACAACAACAAACATGATCCTGTAATGCATTAAATCGGGTATCACGACAATTCGTCACAAGATAACTCGTCGCCAGACAACTTGTAATCCGAAATTTCATCAACTCAACAATTCGTCGCCCAACATTATACTTCAGCTTCAGTTTAAGATCAGGATTCTCGCTTAGGATTATGCTTAGATTTATTCATAGGCTTCAAGACATTGTTGGTTCAACAAGTTGTCGGGCTACGAATTGCCGGAGATTCATTAAACTGGGACGTACACAGCATATATGATCCATAGGAAGTAAAAAGTTGTATTAAAGAAATGTTACGGATAGCAAAGGAAAATTAAGATTAAAAATAGCAAAACAAATCCAAAATACCCTTAGCTAATAAGCAAATTAATCTAAATCATAAGCTTGCTCTTTTGCACTAACGCGATAAATGCCACGCGCTGGTAAGTAAAATGGGCCAAAAACTCGTATCTAATAGTTTATTATAGTACAATCGTTATTATCCTTTTTACAAAGCAGGGCATATCAAACAGTTTAAACAGGCCCGTAGCCACCTCCCCTGCCTAGAGGGGCTAAAAAATTTTCAGGAGGGGCATACAAGGATTTTCGACGACTTAGAAGCAATGTTGAAAATTTTCTAGAAGGGCGCATGCTTTCTGAAGTTTTGCCGAAAAATAAGACTACGTCGGGAATCCGAACCTTTACACATTGATGCACTTTAATGCACGCAAATACAGAAATATATATATTTATTTATTTATTTATTTACTTATAATTTATATATGCGTATATCATAATTTGTGTTCGCTGTCGAAACCTCACCATATATTCGCTCAGAGACCGACTCCTTTGATGTATTGGAGGGCATGAAAATGGTGGCGCTCGCTGTATAGAAGATGCTGTTGCTCGACCTCCGTTATCTTTGGGAGACGACGGCAACGAAGTTGGCAATCCGGCAGCTCCTGGACGAGAATCAGCCCACAACGAGCGAGGACTAATAAAATCTGCCAAATGTGTTTCGTTAGATTTTCCTTCAAAATCACATGGCAGCTTATGTTTCGACGGACTGTGCCTAAAGTAAATGAAAGTTTTACATTCTGCTAGATTGCAATTGGTCAAAAATGGTTTGGTTTTGAAACTGTGTCTAAAGTAAATGAAAGGGACATATTCTGCTAGATTGCAATTGCTCAAAAATGGTTTGAGTTTGAAAATTTTTACATATTTCGGGTTCTAGTGATATCCTCTAACTTAATATGTCTCAAACTAAATGTAAATTTAAAAATCTATTTTCGAATCGATAAAATAGTTTTGCACAAAAATAACTTCAAACTTACAATGCATAAACTGCAATTATGCAGGTTGATAGTAACATGGAATTGCTGAACTGAACTAATCAATTCTTTGAATTTGAGCTTCAAAACTATTTTATCGAACTCAACTTAAACTAGCCTTACCAAATTGAATAGAGGCGATTAATTGTCGCTCTATACAACACCTATATGGCAAGCGGATAATTTATTTCATGAACTTTTCAACAACACAGATCCGGGCCGAGGACAAAAGCCAGAGATGGTTTTAGGGGTTAAACGCTGCCTGCGATTTTTGCCCTCAAAATTTAAAAACTTTTTCAATTGGGGACGCAAGGAGCCCATTTCGAAATTTTTCGTACAAAGAGTATTAACCCCCTCTGTTCGTTTTCTTGCTACGCCGTGGTCCGAGGATTAAAATCACAAAATTTAAAACGGCCAAAATCTTACACTGGGCTATATTCATCGCTCGCGCGACATTCTTCGTTATTAACGCACAATCGTGGCGTTAGGCGTCGCTCAAGTTTCCGATGAGGCAGATCATCAACGGATTGACCTGTCATTGGAGGGGGCGGCGGTGGCGGCCGAAGCGGTGGCATCAACGAATCACGAAGTGCTCCCAGCTGGGCTTCAGCAATCGCCAAATCAGCCGTGATCGAATCGTATTGAGTCAACAGTCGCTGAGTACGTCCCGATCCACGCCGTGATTGTCTAAAGAAGTGGTCTGCAGTTGCGGTGTTACTGTTGTTGTTGCTGTTGTTGCTGTTGTAGCTGATATGGCTTTGATGACGGAATTTTGGTGATTTTGACGACCGCAGGCGACGATAACGATGATGATGATGATGATAGTAATGTTGATGATGGGTGCGTTTTGAATGCCGGCGTCCGGTTGATACCATCCTGTCAAAATCACAAGCTACCAAAATGCATTCCGAACCACGAAATAACCAACGCCGGGGTAGGCCAATAGCCATGTCAACATCGCAAGCGAGCAAGTTCAAATTTAGCTAGCAGCAACATTAAAGCGAACTTAGATAACTTTCCTGCGAGACAGAAACTTATCTAGAAAGACCAAACGCTGCCCCCCAAAATTGTTCAAAAAATCTAAAATAAATCGGCATCATATTATTAATAATTGCGCGAAATTAAACTTAGTACCAGTATTCACAATTTACCAAGAGTGGATAATCGCTATTTACCAAGAGTGTCAACTGGACACATTCTATGTAGAAAATATTGTACCCGGCACGCGTGGCTCTTTTGCTCTACCCCCTTCCCTTATTTAGAGGGGGGTACAACATGTGCGAACCATGGCACCTTATGTACGCATACGCAGCAGCAAACATGCTCGCCTTACAGTGCCCCCCTCTAAACAAGGTTGGTCGGCCAAAAATGCTACACCCGGTGGTACATTTGGTACCATGCAGGACCCCGAGAGTTGCACACTCTTGTTATTATAAACTCATGATATTATATAGGATGAATTTTGCGTTGGCATATAAAGTAAATTTAAAGAATAGTTTAGGTATACTTTCAGATATTGTTAAAACCAACGCTCAGACCTGGAGCTGGCTTCCTGGCCTAGTTGAAAATTTACTGCTAACTAACAAACGATGTAAAATGCATTTGAAAATGCGGTTTATAATCTCAATAAGCTAAAACAACGTAATTTCAAGCCAAAGTTTGAAGATTGAACTCAACAACTTCTATTTGAACTCAGCGCAAACTCAACATGCGGCTCCATGCGGCTTACAGCGACCCTTGTCGGAATTGAAAGTATTGGTCAACGTTAACATAATTCGGTTCGTCCCGTTTTTCGCACAGCAACAGCATCAATAGTAGCAGGTTAAACTTTAGCCTTATCTTTACAGTCCGCTTTTGGCTCTGACTTAGGAATATGGGCCCATGTATAGAACAGGGCTGGATCGTTTTCCGGAAGGGCTATAATAGAGTCAGTTTAAGCTTTAGACTAATTTTTTTGCTTACGCTTATGCTTAGGATTAGGCTTAGGCTTAGGAATAGGCTCATCCATACGCTTAGGTTTAGGCTTAGGCTTAGGCTTAGGCTTAGGAATATGCTTATACTACTGTTCCGGCCGTGTTCTATACATGGGCCGGAATATGTAAAAATTTTAGACTACTATTACGCCCCTACAACGTAACATTAAATCAAAACTTAACGGCCAAAGATACCCCGTTCGTAATGACGGCGACAAATGTTTGCTGCGTGTTGACAAATCATGGCCAGCGACGTTATTTTGAGCGTTATCGTCACAACTACTCGCATCAGCACTGCTGTTATTCGACGCTGCAGAACATTTCCGACAATCAGCGGCATTCGCACTTATTCCGCCCTGGTCGTTTCCACCTACAGCTCCATCAATCATGTTAGCCAGACGGTATTCTTCATCGTTCTGACCCACGACCGCAGCTGGTCCATTCTCAATTTGATCAGGTGTAAAAGTCGCCGCACAGTCGGCTTCCGGTTCACTAGTCAACCCGTCAATTTCGCCGTTTTCATGGCGAATCACCCGATGTTGCGATTGTCGCCGACGATTTTGGCGTCGCGAAGAGCTGCGACCGCGAGTTGACCTTCGTTTAATGGGTGATTTTGTGATTTTAGCACCGAAAAAGTTAATCAACGGCCTGTCTTCAACGTCTGGTGGACGGTAGCCGCCACAAGTTTCGGGATCTGTCTTCTGGTTAGGATTTGATCGTTTGTCACTGGTGTTGGCGAATGTCTTTCGTTTAACAATTGATGAGGTTAGTGACGATTTTTGTTGATGCTGGAAATTAGTTCGTTTCTGTATAGAGTACATATGGAGGCTATGAGCAACTAATTGCAAACTATGTACGTGCAATAAACGCACAATACATTGAGTTCAACAAATTATTACCAGCAAGTGAACCAAAAAATCTTCACGAAACGGGATAATGAACAGAAACGACTTTGACTGAAATGCCTGGTGCCTGTGAATCCTAATGTTTAAAGCTAAGACAAAATGCAAAATATTAATATTGCAGAGAGGGTGAAAACGGTCAAACCCATGTTCATTCTGATTTTTAAGATGTTATTTTGATTCGAAATCGGTGAGTGTTGAAATGAATTTTGATCCACTTGCGTCTGGCGTCTTCAAAGTTGAAATACAACACTACTCGGTTCACACAGGCCCACGATACGTCTAGCAAGGCTGCCAGTTCATGCCAGCGAGACCAATGTAAGATTGAATGATACTTTTAAATGATACGTTAAGGCGTTATGGGGTCCAGGGGCCTCTTGTTGGTCTCTGTGGTCCCTGCGTCGTTTACAGAGGACCTTTTCAAGAGATTTAATAATCCAAATATATATCTAGTTGAAGTCATACAGGTTCGATATTTTAGTGCGTCTAGACGTTTAGGAATGGTCAAACTTTAGACTAATTTTCCGCTAATCTGATCAAATCGTTTACTGCGCCGCTCGAGTGAGGCTTATAAGAAAGCGACCTTTTTGCTTTTGAGTCCACTCCAATGGTAATAACTGTAAGTAAGGCCTCAGTGCAAGTTGTTGCAGCAAGATCACAACTCGCAGCCGCAATTTACAAGTGTAAGTTTTTGCATCTAAAACTTGCGCCTGCGCATCTTGCACTTGCAAGTGTTTACAGCTAGAAGTTGTAGCTGCAACTTTTATTATATAACGAGGTTTCGAAAAAAACCTGCAGCTGGAAGTTCTTGCTGCAAAAGCTTGCACGTGCGAATGACGCTTAACAGTTATATAAATGAATATTTTTGATTTAAGGCCTTCTGTGGTCAAATATTACATACAGCTTTAATAGATTTACTTCAAACTTTTGATACTGTTGACAGCTGTTGTAGCCCATGTACTCAACTCGTTCTGAACACTAAACTTAAATCTTTAAAGCCTAAATTAATGTTTAAAAATAAATCTAACGCCTTTTAGACCCAAGCCTAGAGTTAACCCTATGCGAAGGCCGGCCAGTGTATAAAACAACGGCGAAACAGTAGTATAAACATATTCCTAGACCAAAGCCTAAGTGTAAAAATGAGCTTAAACCTAAGCCTAAGCCTAAGCCCATGCAAAAAATTACTCTAAAGCTTAAGCTTACTCTGTTACAGTCCCACTGAATAACGTTCCGCCCCTGACATTTACATGAACGCGAAGGCCGACGAATTACAACACAGTTCATAACGGGTTTCATACATGGATGGTTTCGGTAACCAATCATTTCGCTTACAGATGCTTGGTTGCCAATCACAATTGGTTTCGGTAACCAATCATTTCGCTTACAGATGCTTGGTTGCCAATCACAATTGGTTTCGGTAACCAATCATTTCGCGTACAGATGCTTGGTTGCCAATTACAATTGGTTTCGGTAACCAATCATTTCGCTTACAGATGCTTGGTTGCCAATCACAATTGGTTTCGGTAACCAATCATTTCGCTTACAGATGCTTGGTTGCCAATCACAATTGGTTTCGGTAACCAATCATTTCGCTTACAGATGCTTGGTTGCCAATCACAATTGGTTTCGGTAACCAATCATTTCGCTTACAGATGCTGGGTTGCCAATCACAATTGGTTTCTTTCGTTCTTGTTCGCAAATCGCCGCTCTGGTGTTCGCAGCCATTAGTAGCAGTTGCCGATTACGTTCACAAATTAAAAACCGTCGACGATGCGTTAGTACCAAAGGTATTACAGCACTGATTTCGTCCTGAAACTTTTTAACCTTTTTTAGAGATGACTTAATATTTGTAAATTTTTAATACACTCGATGCCTTTCAGACATGATTCGTAAATTGTACTCTTTAAAAATTTAAACTTTAAATGCAGCTTACTGTAGTGACCCGAACAAGAGGTGGTAATAAGAGGGGTCCCCATTTTGGGGTCCCAATGAAACAGGAGTCCGCATCCCTAACAAGAGTCCGTAAGCGGATAGCGTCCCTAAACCCTAATTAGAGTCCATAAATGCCAATTATACCTAATCGTTAAATGATTGCCGGACCAAATAAAGTTGAGTTCCAACCTTTGAAGCGTACTTAAGTTTTGAAAGTACATTTATAAGCATAACCTTGCTTTATCGCTCAAGCTATTGACACAAGACAAATAATCATTTTATTCATGGGTGTTAGGCCGGCTAACAAAAGGCGGCGAAGATCGGCTTATGGTAAATAACAGTCCGTAACCGAATAACAGGGGGAATTCCCTCTGGCGAGGCCAAATAAATATCAGCCCCCTCTTATTCGGGTCAGTACAGTAACTAAACTTGAGTATGAGTTTAAGTAAAACTTAAATGACTAGACTGATTACTAAGCCGGATCTTTAAGTTTAATTTAAACAAACATATTATTAAGTTCAGTGCGAGTTTAAGCTAAACTTATTTTGTTTTAAGATAAAAGTGCTACTCAGAAACTATATATTTCATAGAATTCATTAAGTTTAGTTCAAACTAACAATTTGCCAGATTTCAAATGAGTTTAAGCGTATCCTACCAGTTAGTTTACTTAATCTTGAAAGTTTAGTTTAGTACTGCGAGATTAGTTTAACCTTAAACCGAGTTTAAGCTCTTTGGAGAGTAAATATGAAGAATATAACTGTCATTCGACTTGCGTAACGCCAACCCATAAAGCATTCATCATGTAAATTGTCAAATAACCATATACTCACGATATTGTTCTTTTTTTCCAGATTTGAGCCATATCTAAATAGGTGCGTACCCACCTGGGAACATGAGGACTAAGAGACTTATAGATAACCGACCGATAAACGACCCATGTAAAGATCAGGGGCGGAACGTTTTTCTGTGGGACTAGAATAGAGTACGCTTAAGCTTTAGAATAATTTTGTTTTGCTTGGCTTAGGCTTAGGCTTAGTCCATTGGCCCTTGAAAACTAAATCTTATGAATACCTACCGCAATAGGCTGAGTGTTATCAGAGTCAACCTATGTTTAGGCTTAGGCTATGGCTTAGGCTTAAGTTTAGACTTAGACTTTATTAGGCAGGCTCCTATAGTTCACATGGCCCATGTTACTTTTAGAAGCGTCCAGGTTTCTGGTGGGTCTATAAAAGAGTAGGTTTAGATTCTAGATTACATTTTTTGCTTAGGCTTAAGTTTAGGCTTAGGAACACATTTTTTTCCAACGCTTAGGCTTATCCTTAAGCTTAATAATACGCTTAATCTACTGTTAAGCCCCTTAAAGTAACAGTGGCCGTTCAACATTTCTCAGCAAAACAATTTATCCGCCCTACTTGGTTCGCATCCTTGACACTATTTGATGTTCACTCCTTGATTTTACCTGAGTAACTCGTCGATGCATTAGCGCTTCGTCAATTTGACTTTGAACATTCAATGGATGTTTCATCATTTCCAACCGAAGTTCAGCAATTCGACCCATAATTGGCTCTAAACTCGATCGCGTAATGCACCGAACGATATGATTGGTT
Organism: Enoplolaimus lenunculus; assembly: GCA_030248215.1. NCBI lineage: Eukaryota > Metazoa > Nematoda > Enoplea > Enoplida > Thoracostomopsidae > Enoplolaimus > Enoplolaimus lenunculus. The sequence continues at coordinate 113,426 of JASANG010003493.1, forward strand.
TCTGAAACACAATTGCTAAACGTCGAAATAATAGTACATTAAATCACAGAGTGTGACACGGGATTACATTCTAAGTTAGCGGCATGAAGCATCACGTAGTTCGATTTTAAACATATCCCCTCCATAGAAGAGCTGAAGCTGAATATATTTTTGCAATATTTATCATCCGCCATGGTACATTAATCTGCAATCCGTAAATATGTTCTTGTTCCGCGCGTTTGCAAGTTGTTTAAGTATCACGGAACACTGCCTTACCCCATTGTAGAAGGGCGCCTTGTATTTCGGACCGACTCAGTGTTTCGCGCTGGTTTATCAGAGGGTGTCAAAGTGTCACAGTCTGCTTTTAAAATTTCTGACGGGAACATATAAAACATTCGGTCATTAAGAGGCGTATCAGTAGGTTAAGCGTATTCCTAAGCCTAAGCCTACACGTTGCAAAACTGAATTCCCAAGCCTAAGCCTAAGCCTATGCCTACAGCCTAAACAAAAAAATGTAATCTAGAATCTAAATCTACTATTTTTAGACCCACCAGAATCCTGGACGCCCCTTAAAGTAACATGGGCCAAACATTGAATGACGCCACTGTAATACTAGTTTTTTTATGCAACATTTTGGTTCTAATCTCTGTTGGTGGCTATGGACGGCATGGGTGCTCTTTTGATTCGCCAGTGCAGGAATGATGTGACAAAAGTCTTATTGTAAAAGATAAAATTGATTTGTGGACGACATAACATCTGTGTGGCGTTTTTCACTTTGACGAACTGCATATTTAGGCCCCAAATTTATTTTTTCAGTATCCTGCCAAACTATAATGATAATTGATAGGGCCCATGTATAGAACAGGGCCGGATCGTTTTCCGGAGGGGCTATATTAATAGAGTCAGTTTAAGCTTTAGACTATTTTTTGTGCTTTGGCTTATGCTAAGGCTTAGGCTTAGGAATATGCTTTAACTGGTCTTGCCCTGTTCTATACATGGGCCATTGATAGCAAAAAGATTGATTTTAGATACCCCAGCATAAATCTAAAATACAAAACGAAATCGGTTTGAAATATTAAAAATATTATTTTCTGGGGATTAATAAAAGTATAGACAAAGACACATTTTACCTGATTCAACCATTTCGTAAAGTTCGTAGATTTCAAGCAACGACTGATAGAGGAGACAGTAGTCAATGTACAGTCCAGCCTGGTGGTGGAACAAGATGCTAGCAGGATTTTCCTGTGTAAAACGATAAAACAAATAATTATGAAAAAACTGTAAATAAATTAGCTTTTGTCTGAACTGGTATTTATGCAGATTTTACTAAAATCTCACAGCTTGGGTTTAGCTACAGAACATGAGTCGTCATTATTGCATTATATGCATCGGTTAAAGCATTGGGGTGGATTCTAAACCTAAACTGTAACCGGCTAATATATAGAACAGGACCGTAACAGTAGTACAAGCATATTTCTAAACCTAAGCCTAAACTTCTGAGCCTAAGCTTTAGAATGGGCTTAGAACCTAAACCTAAGTATGAGCCTAAGCAAAAAATAGTCTAATGCTAAGGTTATTTTATTGCAGTCGCGCAGAAAAACGTTCTGCATGTTTGGTATACCGTAGAACTCGTCGAGAAGCAAACCCTTTCGTATTCAGAGTTATCGGAGTAAAACTTCGCATAAATACCGATGTTACAAGTCGTTTTTATTAAATATATTCGACAAGTAAATATTTCTTCACTGCAAATAATGGTGAGTCGAATTGATTTTCTTCGAAACGGGCTCTACCAGACTACACAACCTGTAGGCAAATTCGACTACGCCCAAGTCAAATTCGACTCACTCAGTCGCATGTTTGACTTAGGCGGAGTCGAATTTTGCTCATTTGGTGTAGTCCCGTAGAGCCTATTTCAACGAGAGTCAATGACATTTGCCATTCATTTTTTGCACTGTATATTCTTCCTTGATCTGCATATACATTTTTTGGCAAGCCAAGCTAAATTTTGTTTAGGTTTGTGCGTCATCTTGGCAAATTTTTTATATATGAATGCCTCTCGTTTTTTACAAAAATAATTCGTTAATCTTTACTATGTTTTCAAGAAAGCTATGCTCAAAAGCAGCATATGATGATTTATTCAGTTTAAAAACACATGAACAGCAACAATTCACCGGCGCTGAGAACACCGGCTTGCAGCTTGTGAAAACTAAGCGATGGCTGTTAGGCTACTGTATTGACCCGAACAAGAGGGGGTAATAAGAGGGGGTCCCCATTTTGAGTCCGAATCAATAGGAATCCGTATCCCTAATAACAATCCGTAAGTGGATAGGGTCCCTGAACCCTAATTAGAGTCCATAAATGTTAATTAACCCTAACTGTAGCGTATAAATGACTCTAGGACCAAATAATTTGAGTTCAAAACTTTAAAGCGTAGTTAAATTTTGAAAGTACATTCCTAGTTATAACCTTGTCACAAGACAAATAAACGTTTAATTCAACGGATAATGAACAAGACTAATGTTTTACCGGACCAATAGCCAAGGGGGCCGAGAGGTGGGGGCCCAGCCCCCCTGGAAGAATTTGGGCCCCTCAAGAAAGGATTCAACCTTGCTTGTAACTCATTGAAAACCCTTGAATGTCCCTTTGAAAAATTTTTAGCCCCCCTAGCAAGGTGAACTGGCTACGGGCCTGTGTTTTACTGGCACATAGTTTCACAGCAGCATTCATTATCTATTTGTTTAAAGACAGTGATTGCAAATTTACTAATTAATAATTTTATAGACAGAATAGCTTAAAGTTTAATTCATTGCATTACAAAACTTACAAACGATTTCACTGTTAACTGTTGCGTTGCTTCATCTTTAAGGATTTCTTCTAGAAATTCATACATTCGACACCAATCTGCTAATTCGGTAGCAGCTGTACTACTAGAACGGCGATTGTCCACTTTGGATTTGACCGTAGTTGTCGCCCTTGTACTTTCTGGTGTATCTTTTGGTTGCTTGACTGATTTGTGTGGAAAAGACGATTTCAATTTTGATTGGTGGTTGCGATTTCGGCTCGCGTTCGCTGATTGGTCAGCTTCATCGTTTGATGTCGCAGTCGAAGTGGCACGAATTTTATTACTGCTATGACAACACGACAATTCGGGCATATTTTTGCTTTTAACAAGCGCAGTGTTAATTTTTTAATTGAAAAAATTCACAACACTTTAAGCCCCATTCAAACATGCAAGTTTTTGCAGCAAGAACTCGCAGCTGCAACTTGCACGAAATACTTGCAGCTGCAAGTATTTGCAAAGAAACATTTCGATTGACCAATCAAACTGCTGGTGCAAGAAATTTAAGCGGCTTTCAACTGCGTCCACAGGTGTGAATTAAATTAAATGGCTTGAATTACAGTGAATAATTTGCAGTTGCAAGAACTTCAAAGCTCCTTTGTGACCAAACTTGCGCATGAATGTTGCACGTGCAAGTTTCTGCTGCAAAAACGTACACGTTTGAATTAGTGGTTTAATCACAGAACAAAGTATCTTGTACTTTTGGAACAATATCTGAAATTTCAGACGTTTGTGTCTCGGCACTGCCGACTTCCGGCAAAAATGTGTTGAGTTCCAAACTTAAACTTCTGAAATTTTCCAGAAATATTTTTTGCCACCTGAAAGTTCAAAATTTAAGGCTTTGTTTCACAAACGTTTAAAGACGACAAAGTCTAACCTTTATATTAAACACTATTTAACTGATTTCAAGACATATAAATATTAAATGCAAAGATTCAACCGGTATGCCAACTTAGAGCTATAGGGAACTGGAATGTAACCAAATTCCCAAATTTTACAACCTGATACGTACAAGACGCGAACTTCGGGAGGGGGGACCCCAGCTCAAACCAATTACGATCTAGATATTTCAAATGCATACACTTTTAAGAATATAAACGAAGTATTTGACTTTAAAATCTGAAAATTAATTCTTCAATTTCAGACAATAGCTTTTCAAGTTAGAAATTTTTATCTTAATAATTAATACATTACTATCTTGAATATTAAGTATGTAAAAAATTCGAGCTAAGAAAATATAACACAAGAATATGTAACAGGCTTTTCAATTCGATTAATGATTGCAATTTTTAAATTTTCAGTACTGAAAATTTAAAAATGTAATATATAATCTTAAAATTTCAAGACAATTTTTTGTGTTTAGTGTATATTAGGTATAACAGCCAAAATTATAATTTTGTCTCTTCGATCAGGCTTAAATACAAAATAAGTACTTACTCCAAGTAGGTATCGCATTGATGAATTATAGATTAATCTATCATTTAAATTTCTTGTACGAAGTACAATAAAATATAAGTTTGGACCGCTGGTAACAAACGATGCCGTCGACATTTAAGTTCGTTCTGCAAACCTTATAACCTTCTATTTGTTAGTAGCATGCCCAGAAATTTGTATCAGTGTCTGCTATAAACACCAAATACCTTGGCACTAAAATAGAGTTGACACAATTTTTTTTAATCTGGGATGCGACCACCTGTCTTGTTCTCGGTACGCCCCAGCCCCCTATTCTCTGTCAGATTAGCAAGCTCGAAACAGAAAAAAAACAAACAGTATTTAGTTTATCAAGCGAACATCGCCATGAAAACTGTGCCAAAATGTACTTAGCTACGTTTATTGGCTTTTTGGTTTTGGCCCGCGCGGATTACAAATAACCAAATTACTCCCCTGGCACTGTTGAAAACTTGGGAAGCTCTTAAACATTTGTATATATAATGGTGTTTATATATAAGGTCAAATACCATTTGTTAGCAAGTTTTTTTGGTAGGAACACGCGTTAAAAGTTTTGGTAGACTTGTGATTAGAGAAGCAAAATGTTGACTGACGTGTGTGAATGTTTAGTTTTAAAGAAATTAAGGCAGAAAAACGCCTATAGAAACAGTTTTAAAAGATAAAGAATTTAAAATGGACACTGGCGTAGTATGTGTATTATACATGAATTATTATACAGAGGGTGCAACCGGAGGGAAAAATTGCCGCAGCCAGACGTCAGCAAAACTTGCCGGAGCCGGAGGTCAACAACACTTGCCGGAGCCGGAGGTCAACAAAACTTGCCGGAGCCGGAGGTGAAACCGTCGGTGATGTGAAATTTGGTAGTTAAAATGACGTTTAATTCGTTGATTTTAGCCAATATCGGTAATATGTTATTAAATTATTTGGTTTAACGCTTATTTTTTACGAAATCGTAGCAATTCTTTCCTTAAAATTGTGCAAAAATTAAAACGAAACACACCAAACAGATAAATCTTGTAAAACAACGCAAAAATTTCAATACCGAAATTGCCAGAACTTCCGCCAAAAATTCTACCGAAGCCGGAGGTCGATTTTCTGGTTGAGCTGGAGGCAGACCTCCGGTTGTACCCTGATGGACAGGAGCTATATTTGGGAACCATGGAGCTACCGGAATTAAAAACACCAGAGACGGGTGTTAACAAAGGTTGCCGGAGGTCAACGTGGAGGTGTAGTGAAATTGAGTGGTGAAAAATTATTTGATTTGTTAATTTTAGCTAATACGTGTAAAATGTTGAATTTGGTTTTATACTTAAAATAAATTGCTTTATATTCATAAAATATTGCCTGAAATATAAGACAACTACTTATGTCTTTGACTCCAGACATATGTTATTAATTCCAGACTTTTATTTCTTAAATTTTTCAGAAACATGGATCTGAAATTTTTCAGACATAAAAGTCTGAAATTTAAGACTTGGTTTCATGAATGATTAAGACAAATATTTCTAAAATATAAAAAAATATTTTTGAAATATGACAAATTTGCCTGAAATACAAGACAAAGATTTTCCAGTAAAACGACTCCAAAATAAAAAAATAATGTCTTATAAATTAGCAACAGGGTGGAACCGGAATTCCGGTTCCGGTAGGAAAACCCGGTATTTTTCACTATCCAGTTCCGGTAATAAAACCGGTATTTTTCACCGGAATTTTCCGGTGTGCCATACTCCATAATTTATCATGTTTCCACCTACTGCATTTGTTTCAAGATTTTGCATTCTAAAATTCTAAATGGCGTGTTTACAGCATTAAAAGCGATAAAACAGCGTTAAAACTAAATTTTTTCGGTACCAAGTATTTATATTTTTCGGTTCCGGCTATTCTATAACTTTCCGCTTCCGGTATTTTATAATGCCGGTTGCACCCTGCTTGGCAACAGTTATTTCTTTAATAACGACATTTTTGCTTTAACCATTTCAGACATAAATTTGTGAGCTGTTTAAAGCCATTAATGGCTAAAACACAAGACATCTATGTTTTGAAAATTTAAGAAGTATAGGAGTCTTGAAATTTCAAGACAAATTATTTTGTGAGTAGGCTTATTTTCAAGAAATTCCGACAATTAACTTTTAGAAATTGTATACCAATAGTTAAAACTAAGCTCACGGAATAATACAATCTTTGTTAAAACCAGGGTTTTTTCCGGAACAAAATTATGACCGGAAAAATGAATTTTTTCCATTTTTCCGGAAAAAATGGAAAATGGAGAAAATTCATACGTCTGAGTGATCGGCCATCCCACCCTTAGCCGTCGTTTGCACAAAAATGCTTGCATTTTGAAACTTTCTGCATATTTGAGCTTCTGATGCCATCCCCTGATCATTCCAAACCCAAATCTGAATTTTTGAAAAATTATATTTTCAAGGCCACAAGTTCAGCCCCATGCGACCCAAAATTTTTTTCTATAAGTTGGACAAATTATATATAACTGTGGGACCTTAAAATTTGAATTTTTTAAAAATTTAAGTTTGGACGTGGAATAATCGGAGGAGGTCTTAGGGACATCAGAAAGTCATGAGTGGTGAAGTTTTCGCTCTTTTCGGACATATAATGTGTCCTGGTGGACATATATACAGGGTCACGGTAACCACCATTTTTTCCGGTATTTTTTCGGCAACAACCCTGGTTAAAACTATAAAAAACTTTACTACCCATATGTCGGAAATTCAGGCAAAAATTCTGTGGAGCCGGAGGCAAACCTCCGGTTGTACCCTGTTGTAAATTAACTGCATAAATCAAGTTAATCGCAGCGAAGGTGTGAGCTGGCATATTACGATAAAGGCCGTCCCATTGCACCGGAGCAGCAATATACCGGGAGTGCAAGCATACGCACTCCAGCCAAACATATAATATATCATGGCAGTTTTAACTGTTCTCGGGGGGGATGTTGCGCATCCCCTGATCCCAGTTTAGCTCCTTAATATCAAGAAAGAATTTGTTTAGTTTTAAGCTTAAACTATTGAACGCTAAGTTTTACTTGTGAATGAATAACGGAACAAAGACAATCAGCACTATATGAGATCAAATTGTCAGTAGTTTATCCAGTAACAAAATTATTAAAATATCAATATTCATTTTCTACATGTAAAGCGAACCATCGGCAGGCCCTACATAACCCGTCCCAATTAGAACAACGTCAACAAGCGTCCAAACTCCTAATCCGCCAAAGCTGAACAACTTCCCAAGTCCTTCACGCCAAAGACCCAAATAAAATCGATCTGCTCCAAATCCACCCAGTGTTATACTGAAACAAAGCCAGAAACATACACTATTCACAACAGAAAAGCATATGGGCATAGCATAGACGTACGCATGGGAACCCTACTCCTCCCGCCTCCCAAATAGTTTATCGACGAGTAAAAACTTTGACTTCTTGTACTCGTTGCTCCAGAAGCGACGCACCTTCTCGTTGGTTTGCGCCTAACCCTTCAGAGCAAACCACATTTAAATGCTGAAGCCGATTAACAACAAAATATACATTTATAGCTTCGAGTATAAGCTAGATATATTCATTTGGTCGGTTTTTCAAAAATTCCATGTCAATTTTTATTTTCTAGTATAATACAAAAACAATAATTAAACTTAAATGTATCTGGAAACGTCTTTATTCGACAGCATTTAAACACCGTATTGAACATTAATTAAATTAATGCACCTCAAAATAAGAGCAGTAGACCATTTATAGCCGTTGGTCCAGTTACACGGAAGACGTTTTTGAAACGCTCTGTTGCCTTTACACGAGCGGTCTGGATGTGCCCAACACGTTGTAAGCACTAGCCGCTTGTCCACTGACGGTGCTTGAGGACCAGTGGGGGCAACAACTGAACAATTGGTTACTGGATCACACAGGATATCGGCAGAGGGCAGCTGCCAGCAATATAAACATTTTGACACTAGCGTAAAATTGCGTGTGCCCTGAAATAAGAACTGGAGTTGACGAAACAAAGCCCCTATAGGCAGTCTTCATGTTTATGTAGTTCTCTATGTTAAACAACAGGTAGAAATAATAAAGTAACGTAACAAGTTTTTTATTGACTCTTCTAAAATTTTTGCCATTGCTAAAATTAATTTCGCTACGCTCAAATTCAATGAATTTCGAAGGCACCTCTAGTAAAAATGACCTCAACACGTAACCAACATTAACTCACCTTGCAGTTTATATTATCAAGAGGTTGGCAAATTGCCGTCACGTCACTGCCATAAACACATTTCGTTGAAATATCGCAATGGAGACATAACGGAGGAAGTTGAGAGCATTCGGTATACTGAACGGACTTGTCAAAACAAAACGAATCTCTAAACAACATAAAAATACATAGAGTATTATGAACAATATCAATACTGCTATATTTTTACACCTCTCAGTTGGGATATTATTAGAAACACTTTTCTATTTGGTAAGCTGGGCTTGCAAATAAACGTTGCCTATGCACGTTTTCTACCAGCTCTTAAAAACTCACTGAAATTCAAAAAACACCCAGAAAACAAACACGGAGCTGTAAGTCTGTCCACACAAAGGAAACCCCCACTGCGATACTAATACCTTGTGCTGAGATTAAACACAAAAACGTCCTTGTTCTAACTTCGGTAAATTCTTCAACTCTTCACTGCAAGCTTTTCTGTAAACTGTCACAATTGTTTTAATACACAATTTTATTGGCACTAGTGTATTAGCACCAGCACTTTTTTCGAAGGTGTAAGAAGCAATAACTTTATAACTTGTATAAAAATTAGATTCTAGTGGCAATGAATTTGAGCAATTCAATTACACTGCTCCACCCTACAAATGTGTACTCTGAATAAACCTGGTGTACGTTATGTATATTTTACAAATATGTAAATATAAATACTGCAAGTAAAAACCAATGGCTGCACAGACATTAATGAAAATAAGTAACAACTTAGTGAAAAACCATGGCTTTGTATATCGGTTGAACATGAGTGTAACAGGGTGCAACCGCAATTTTGGTTCCGGCATTTTTTCATCTTCCGGTTCCGGTTCCAGTAATTTGTTACCAGAAGTAAAATTTCCTGTATTAAGTTTTGGTCGCCTTAAATTTAGATATTTTACTAAAAAGACGATAAAATTTGAATAGATTTCATTAGTATAGTATAAAACCTTGACAATCGCCGAAAATAAACATCGAAGGTACATTTCGCTACCGTGGATTATGAAAATCTAAAATACAACAGATAGAGTGAATAACTAACTATATTCAACTATGGCTATTTCACCAATAAAATTGCAAAAAAAATAAAATTAATTGTCGGTGGTATGTATTCTTCATTTTCCGATTCCGGTTGCGTTTCCGGTAATGTTTTCAAAGTCCGATTCCGGTAAATTATAATTCCGACTGCAACCTGAAGTGTAATAAAGCTTAGAACGATCAGCAAAAAATCAAAGATCACTGCTTGGCATACATATGTGTCAACGTTAGTAGCCAATTCTGTTTCAACCGGCGCCAGCAACCCACACGTACATTTGTTGAAACATCGGCATGAGATTTCACAAAATTTTGTGAATTGTTCACTGTCAGGCCCTCATTAATGCCGGTATGCTTTCCAATGGTTGACCCAAATTATGTCAGCACGCGAAGCAGTGCATTGGCATCACGGGCAGGAATGGTAGTTTGAATGATGAAGTTGAGACTAAGGCAGTCTCAATTTCTTTGAGACTGACAATTGAGACATTTTCGAGTCTCAAAATTTTTTGCACCAATACCGGAACATTTCAGAAAAATTCTAAATCATGAATTAATTTTGGAGATTTGAGAATGAGACTGGCATTGAGACTCCCATCACTAATCACGGGAATAAACTAATCGAATGTGCCTACACAAAACGTTGCACAAGGACATAAATGCTGAAAACTCATTAATCGAGCACGAATCTCCCATGATATTTTCGTTTCGACACAAAAATTTCATGATATTGGCCCACCAATTTGAAACAACTGGGGAAATCAATTCTGCCGCACATATTGACCGAAAAATGTCAAACCGTTCAACAACCGTGACTTTGCGTAAGCCGGTTAGACTCATCAACCAAGATATTGGAATGATCCGCCGCATTGAGGTGCACATGCAAAAGTCATTTTTTCTATTTTTATTAATTTTTAACCCTATATCGAATTAGGCCATATTGTCTATATAAACCGCACATCATCTAGCCAAGCCATATATCCGCAAAACAACTAAAACTTGTGTAAATTGATGTGTATGCAGCAGATGTACCAAGTTACGATTTCCTATAAATGTATGTATTTATGTTTGCGTGTTTATCAAATATGACGTACACCATGTTCATTTCATCTATACATTAAAAGGTCGGTGCAACGTACCTGTAAAAGAATTGTAATGAGAAACTTACATAAAATATTTAGGCACCGCAGGTGGTGTACGTCCGTATACATGTTCGGTCAAAACTGTTTGAATGGCTGAAATTACTATTTAAAATATACAATCAGGGTGCAACCGGAATTACAATTTATTGAACCGGACCCGGAATTTGGAAAAATTACCGGAAACGGAAAATGAAAAATACAAGCCATCGAAAAATTCATTTTAATTATCTTTTTTACATTATTACTGGTGAAATAACCCTTAGTTGAAGATAGGTATTCACTTTATCTGCTGTATTTTAGATTTTCATAATCCACGGAAGTGCAATCTGCTTTGATTGGTTAATTTTCGGCGATTGTCAAGGTTTATATACTATACGAAGCAAATTATTTAATTTTAATCGTCTTTTTAATATTCCGGTAAAAATTTACTGGAACCGGAAGGTCAGAAATTGCCGGAACCGTAATTCCAGTTGCACCCTGTATATAACGTACAAAATATGACAACCTGGTTTTTTATTTCAACTAATTCTAACACTACATTCGGGCTTGTTATGGTCTAGTCACATACAAAGCAGCTAATTTAAAGCAGGGAACATAAAATTAAAATCAACATACCAGTCAAACCAACGATGCTGAGGACAAAACTACGAAACCCAAACATATATCATAACACTTTAAAAAACAATACAAGACGTGCATAATTAAAATACATATTGTGTTAGCTCAGTAAGACCAAACTAGCGCCGAAAGATAATAAAATAACCAAGTTTGCAAAAAGATGACCTTCTAGTATTCATGTCTTTATGGATGAATACTACGCATTTCGCAATTCTCTGCTGATCGAGCTAGCGTTAAGAGAACGTGTTAGCTGCCCGGATTTAAATGAATATTTCAGAGCAGAGCGATGTCTTCCACAAGGTCCATTTAAAAGGGCTACATTCATTGATCATCTATTGGACTTTAAGACATTACTCGATCCACTCTTTTCTATGGATCAACAACCTTCTACGTATGTGATTTCTTGTCCTGATCGTTTTTCTGATGCATTCCATTGTGTGTTTCAAAAGCAAATTTTACTGTTTTAAAGTGTATGTAAATGTCTTGGGTCCGAGCCTAGCACATACGCTTTGCACACTAGCTATGTATAATTTTTGTTCGCTGCAACTCGCGGTCTGCACGACGCGGAACAACGCCGGAAAAGCATGCAATCGTTACACCATGCGATCGATTGTAACAATTTCTCATACCAGCATATGTGGACATGTTGAGTTTGTTTTGTTTTTGCTTCCCATTACCGTGCACATATTCGAACAATGTTTAATATCGCATCTATATGACACCTGTTTGAAAAAACTAAGCGCTTGAGCACACACACTTACTGTACTCCTGTTTGAAGTAAGATTTTTACGCTGTATGGATTGCAAGATTAGACTTTGTTTTAATATTCACTAGTGTACCGAGAGATTTAAATTGGGGACACCGCCCCCTGCCAGGGTCGTGCATTGGGCCTCCATCTAACAGCTGAATGAGAATCCATTACGAGTGACCGGTATCAATTTTTTGGTGGAATATATGAGATTGGTTATTAAGCTCGACTAGTCTTCTCCAAGATCAATTTCACAGTTCTATTTCTAGGTCCTGTAAAATTTTGGCGGGCTGGGCAACAGAACCTAGCCGAATTTCAATCAAACGTGAGGACCAATTGAAGAAAGTGTCAAGAGCGAAGCGATTGAATAGCTAAAAACGACCATCTTTTCGTTTTCGTATGTAAAATATTTCTATCCTTAGACACGAAAGAGAATTCTGAAGGTTTGTGCAATTATCTTCAGTTTGGAGCTGTTCATGTTGGGGGGATATGACTTCGATGTCTTAATACCTGAAACCAGCAAAATTTTTCGAAAATTGAGCTGTAGAAATCTCGCAATTGAAAGCCTAGCGTAAATTTTGTTTCTGTAAATACGACAAACGTACTGATTCAGACTGCGAGACGCTGCCGCTCCATTCGCTCACCATTCCTCCAGTGGCCAAGGTTTTACGTTCGAAAATTCTATCTCAAACTTTTCTAATTTCGATTCGGAACGGAATGCCTGATCTAGTTTATTCATGGACTGATATTTATTTGGATACTCCAGATGGTACCCCCCGTTATCTGGTTATGGACTATTATTTATTTTCAACCCGTCCTCCGTCACCCTTCGTTTACAGATATATCTCCGGTGTTGCAACTATCCGTTGAATTAAACGATTGTTTGTATTGTGTCAATAGCTTGAGCGATAATGCAAGGTTATTCTGTAGGACTGTAATTTTAAAATTTAAATATGCTTTAAAGTTTCAAACTCAAATTATATGGCCCTGGAGTCATTGATGCGCTACAATTAGGGATAATTGACATTTATGAACTCTTAAGGTTTAGAGACTCTATCGGCTTTTACGGACTCTTATTAGGGATACGGACTACTATTGATTGGGTCTCAAAACGGGGACCCCCTCTTGTTACCGCCCCTCTTATTCGGGTCACTACAGTACATCCGATAAAAGTTCTCGGTTTGTATTTTTGTCACTAGGCCTGTAGAAACGCATTTACGAGCTAGCGGTCTGTAGTAAGCCAGAGCCTATGCCTAAACAAAAAAATTACTCTAAAGCCTAAACTACACTATGGCAATCCCGCAGCGCAACGTCCTTCTCCGATCTTTTTCACGTGCGCTCAATGGCGGATCCATGGGGGGGGGCAACCCGGCGGTGGGCCCCCCACAACAGCATCTCAACAAAAATTATATAGAGTGTCAATTCTCTGTTTTATACACAATAGTATTAGCAGCTGCATTTAAATTTGTGCCTGTTTGAAACCAAATCCGAACTTATGTTGCCACCCTGTTGTTTAGATCGTAAATTGCGTTGATGCGTTAGTTTTATTTGTGATTCATCTCAATGGAACGAATCAAAAGAGGTCAATTGTATGGCAATACGTCGTGGTTTGTGTGTGGATCAAAAATAAGCCTATTACCTGTGGGATTTTGGCGCCCTATTTTGAGATCCTGGATCCGCCACTGCGTGCGCTCACTTACAATACAGTATCGTTTCAAAATTAAAATTCAAAAAGGCTCATTGACCAGCGTAAAACACGTCCATATCTGGAAAGGGTCATATATTTTACGATATTTCGATAACCAAATACATATTCTATGTTCGATTCTATTGAATGAACAACGCATCTACAAATTTGGACAGAATCTTCGACAGCAAATACCAAACATTTCAGTGCTGCTGGAGCTGATGCGCAAACGTCAAACGAGACTATCATATGCCGTCATTTTTCATACGTTGGAAGTCATAAAGTGTCGTGGTCTGGGCCGTAAATCTTTACGTACTGCTTGAAGTCAATGATCGGCGCTGTATATCTTCCAAATCTGAGCAATAATTCGCCCAATTTCAAGCTGATAAACAGCAGCGTGCAATGCCTTGTGCTGGAACAATTTTAAGTTTAAGTAAAGTGGTCATTTTTCATTTTAAATCAACTGTGTTTTATATTGTGTATTGCAGACCAAAACAACGCTGTTAATATACAATATTTTCCTGCTTTAAGGGTTTTGGGTAAAATTTTTCTGGTATTTCAACAGCACCAATTCTTTTCCTGGTCATATTTAATTGAAACATCGGTACGATCAGTGCCAAAAATACCTTTTAATATACACTCCAAACAAATTGTAAGTCAAATTGACTCTCCGAAATAGGCTTTACGGGACTAAGTACGCAATCCAGATTCAATCTCGACTCCGCCAGAACATGCGACTCAGTGAGTCGAATTTGACTCTGGCGGAGTCCAATTTTGACTCACAGTTTGTGTAGTTCGAAAAAGCCTATTTCGGAAAGAGTCACAATTTAACTCACTTTTTTTGCAGTGTATAGTTTTATTAGTTTTGAACAATCACACCACTCCGTGAAATATTTTTGACTTTTAACGGAATGTGGGTATTAATAATTTTTTAATGACGACACTCTACGTTTTAATTTACACTTAAAATTGACGCAGTTTTTTGACTGACGTTTTTGTTTCTTGCCTACATTTGCACACCTGTATGTTGGCAAAGTTTGTCGTACAATGCCAAGCGTGTTACCATTCTGCGGTCTGTATTAAACAGAACGCAAAGGATAAAAGTAAGACAATGTCGCAATTGCACCACCTGTTTCCATTTGCGGCAACCAAACTTTAAAATTGTTTTTACAGGTACGCATTTCCTGAAGCATTTTTAAATGATTCTGTTTTGTTATGGCATTTTGTGGCTGGCAGATTTGTAATGAATTTTTGTTTAATGTTTGTATTACTGTTAATTATAAAAGTGATGTTCAATTTGACAAATTTAAAGTTTTCTTCATTATAGCCAATTGAAATTGAACAAATACGTGTTTAGGAAAAGAAGTTTATTTAACATATAGTGAACAACTATATATTATATTTACATATATTTATAAATGTATACACATACCGTAGTGACCCGACAAGAGGGGGACTGATATTTATTTCGCCTTGCCAGAGTGCACCCTCCTTGTTATTCGGTTACGGACTGTTATTAATTATTTGTTGAGCCCATTCGAACACAACTTTATTTGGTCCCGGAGTCATGGACTCTAATTTGGGTTACGGGACTCTATTTGCTTACGGACTCTGATTAGGGATCCGGACTCCTATTGATTGTGTCGGTGGTTGATGTTGTTGCGTGTAAAATTGACCCGCAGAGCCCGCGCTCGTGCAGCGCCACCAGTCTCACATAACTGGCCGTGTGATAACACTTGTGCACCTGCTGTTGCAGTTGCAGCACGGAATTACAAAGCACCTACTCGTGAACTTAATTGCGGTTCTCTTCCCAAACAAAATCAGGGTACAACACAGCGTACTGGTACTGCCGTATGTGCTTGGCGTGTCCCCTTTTTGCTTTTACTTGCACTAATGCTGTGTATATTGATCATACTTATCAGTGGAAGTGAGGGAAATTTAGAAAATTTCACAGCCACCCAAAATTCGGAACATAGTGCAACGCAGGTGCTACAAAGGCCAATTGACAACATGCATGCCGACCATGCAACGAAGTTGCGCCTGTTGTTACTGATAGCAGGTATTGAACCTAACCCAGGACCGCCCCCAATACTTGACACTTATACCAAAGAGGTATTGAGCAAGGCTCTCGAGCTGCTGCACGAAGACGATTTAGATTTTTCAACCCCTGACACTAAGCGAAAAATTATCGAAGCCCTCGGTAGTAATAAGCCGGGCGCAGTCAACTTAGCTATACAGTGCGCATTGAACTCTACGTCACAGCCGGTTCAGTCAGAACGGCGTGTAGCAACCTACCCAAACTTCCTGACTTCTATGAGAGAGACGCTCAGCTCTGGTTCACGCAGATTGAGCCCCTCGTTGAGCATTTGCCAGACACTGTGAAACGTAACACACTATTGAAAACGTTGCCTACGAATGTGCTCATTGAGTCTGGGGCTAAAACTACTAACACTTTCACGCAAATTAAAGATAGTGTAGTAAAATATTTTGGGCAAAGTGAAGAGTCGCAGCTCAAAAAGTTGCTTGCTGAGCAAACGTTGTCGGACAGGAAACCATCCGCTGTCCTTCGTCACTTGCAACGTTTGGCTCCCACACATGACGACCTAGTCAAAATTCGTTTCATGGAAATTTTGCCACAGTCCGCTCGAGTTGCTTTAACAGTAGTTGAGGCAAACACTGAACTAACAAAACTTGCTGAACTTGCCGATAAAATTATAGAAGAGGCACAAAAAACCGCACCAAAAAAAAAAAAAAAACGGTCAGGTTTTTGGCAAATGAATGAAATGTCACAGTGTGTAGCGCAGCTAAGTAAGCAAATGTCAAAGGTTTTTAGAAGAGGCAGGTCAGGTTTTCGGCAAAAGAAGGGCAATTTCAACCAGAGTAATCAAAATTTTCGGAAGCGGACGCCCTTCAGAAACCGCAGCTATCACTCAAACAATTTCGACTCGCAAATGTCGAACAGGTCAGACGGTTCTCTGTGTTTTTATCACAATCGATTCGGGCATCGTGCCCGACGGTGCACGCAACCGTGTGCCTGGAACAAGAATCAGCAGGGAAACGCTGGTTCTCCGGCTCGGCAGCGGCACGAGCCGGAGTCCAGACAATAAACATAGCCGCATATCCGGTAGGAAGGTTTCTTACCGATACTGGCAGTGCAAAATGTTTCCTGCCAGGAAGGTTTGCAGATGTCAATGCGAACCAAAGTCAAAGTTTCTTTGCCGCAAATGGTTCGCGTGTCCATACCTATGGGAATAAAACGTTGCAATTTCACATTAAGCAACTGAATGAATCTTTCACTTGGGATTTCATTGTCGCTGATGTATGTCAGCCTATTTTAGGGTTTGATTTTTTTAAGTTTCATGACATCTGGGTTGATTGCAAAAACGAACGATTATTGCGAAATCTGCCACAAAATACTGGCAGAATAAACTCCATACAGGAAACGGTATTTTCAAAAGTAAAACAACTGCTTGAACAGCACAGCTCACTATTTAAGCCACTTACTCCTGAAAGTAAGATAAAGCATTCAGTACAACATCACATCATAACCTCTGGTCCACCGGTATATGCAAAACCTCGCAGCTTATTCGGCGAAAAGTTAACCATAGCTAAGGATGCGTTCGCAAAGTTACAGGAACAGGGTATTGTATACAGAGGGGAATCAGCTTACGCTTCACCCCTTCACATGGCTCCAAAAGCTGATGAAAAAACACCGTGGAGACCATGCGGTGATTACAGGCAACTTAACCAATGCACTGTGCCTGATAGGTACCCCATGCCAAACATAGTTGATATTACAAATCAAATAGGTCAGTGCACCGTTTTCTCCAAATTGGACTTAGTCTCTGCGTATCACCAGATACCAGTGACACCTGAGCACCAACAAAAAACTGCTATAACAACTCCATTCGGTCTATTCATTTACAGGCGAATGCCTTTTGGCTTGCGTAATGCTGCACAAACGTTTCAAAGATTGATGGATACTGTACTGCAAGGACTTCCATTTGCGAAGGCATATCTCGATGACATCTTAATCGCTAGTAAAACAGAGGCCGCGCACTTCGAACACCTGTTCAGTCGCCTCGTGCAGCTGTTTAGCGACCGGTTTGGCTTGCTCAGCATT